>CM037866.1:16445865-16730081 GCA_021292105.1 Anadara kagoshimensis
CCGAATGATCGTTACAACCTTGTTTATGTACACATTCGCAAGGATTTTAAACATACAAAATAGAACTCATGGGTATTAAACATATGTAACTGTGTTTTTTCCCGTTAAATATTTAGTTTGCGTAATATTTCTGCAATATGCAAATAAAAAAAAAAAAAAAAATATATATATATAATATATATATATATATATATATATAATATATATATATATATATATATATATCCTAATTCTTTGGTGTGATTTTCGATCTATTAAATGGCCAAACAACCCCACTTATTTTACAAACAGTTCTCAATAAAACACATTATTCACTGATGTTCACCATTAATTTCGGGGGGGGGGGATAGTGTTCTCTGAACACCTTGTTATACTTATGTTTAGTCGAAAGAGGGTGCAGTTCTTGGTGTCTAAAGGTAAAGGTAAACAACTTTGACCTGTCCGCTTGACCTTTCATTAGGAATATTCATATAGGATGAGTTAATACACACATAGTACAAAGGTGTACTCAAAGAGGTGAGTATATCTCATGAGATATACAAAATAAACACTTTACTTAGATGTACTTGGTCCAATATAAGTATTTAAATAAAAGGTCAAACGGACAGGTCAAAGTTGTTTACCTATAAATAGGTCGCTGACCTACATATATGTGCATCGTATTAAGTTTTATCACAAACGTTCAGGTGACTGACCCATAAGTTAAATACCGAGCTGCACAAAGACCAGGTTAGTATCAAATACTTTTCGTAATATAAAATATTTGGACACAGTGGCCTCATGTGTCAGATTGATTGATTGAATGGAGTTTTAACGTTCTGGATAGTCAAAAATATTTCAATTATATCGAGACGCTATCAGCTATAGCCGAAGTAACAGAATTTTTACCTTTCCGTGCGCTCAGGACAATGCGGAGGAAGGATACGCCTTCCGTGGCACGGGACATAGGTTTTTAAGAACTCTTCTGAAGGACATCATGACTTTTCTTTATTTGTAAATGCCGAGGGCTTGGCGAAAGAAGTCGCTTCCTATTTTCAAGTCTTGGTCAGACCCGACCAGGCTTCGAAGCCACGACCTCCCACATACGAAGCGAACACTCTACTAACTGAGATACCGTAGTCGTCGTCTGTAGGCAGGTATTTTGCATAGGGGGCGTGGCATTGATTAATGCCGTATAGACTCCCCAGATACACGTGTGCGCATGGCTAGCGGAAGTATTTAGGTCATTGTTTGAAAATGAAACATAAAATATTGCATTTTTGGAGCATATAATGAACAAATTTATTGTCACTTATGTTGTTTTGAAGTTCGGTTTTCAAAAGAGGAAAGAAACGTTCGTATTTCTCGCACTCGTCAAACCACCCACCCACCCACCCTGAACGTTAACGTTACTGGCCAAACAATACTAAGGTTGGTTGGTTGAATGTTGCTTAACGTCGCATAGGCAATTTTTCAGCTATTCGCTACCTAAACTACTTTATTAATATCTATGGAGTAATCCATGAAAAGTTCGTGTATGCATGTGAATTGCGAGTGTGTTGTATGGTCTGCTTTGTACCAATGCTAGCTCACGGAGTCAGTACGCCCCAAGAGTGCCACTTCCCCAGTTACATTATACTAATGTCAGGTGAACCAGTAAAGGCCAAGACAAGGAAAATTCACTTTACCACATGTGGTCTGAGCGGGGCTCGAACCCACATCGGTGAGAGAAGACTAACGTACAAACCGATCCGAAACAACACAACCGATTTTGGACATAGATTAAATGAAACAACTCGGTTTTTCTTACTCCAATCTGGCAAATTTTGACGATCTTTTATAACAAAATAAGAATATAAATATTGTAAGCTCAGGACATTCTTCAAAAATGTCACCTCAATTTTATAAATATTTTGATAACTAACAAACTTATTCAGATTTCAAATTAACCAGATTTCAAAATCGTTCCTTAACTAAAATATGGTATAATTTTCCATTCCATAACGTTGTCTGAATCTGTATATTTTATACAGCTTTGATTTTTTTTTATAAAATAATGCATTAAAATGTAGCACATATTGTCATTTACCATTTTAATGTATTTTATGAAAAAAATCTCATTACCAGAATAGTCTTTGGTGCAAAGTATCAGCGCTAGCGTTAACATTGATAAGAGATGCCACCTGACATAGGATCACTCGATTCATTCCAAGCCCGAGTGCACAACCTCCTCAAATAAAACCAGCACCACCTGTTGTTTGTATCCTGTTTTTAACCTGTTATTTTGTACTACTGTTGTTGACCATGCGCATCAAGTGGCAAAATCTTCAACAGGACGAAGTTGGCCAGTAAGAGGAAGAAGAAGAAGATACGTATATAATTGACCGGGTTTGGTGTGCTTATTTTCCTGTGAGTTATGGCCCTTTGAACATAGTGAAAATCACAAAAAGTACTCACTACTGGAGGAGAATCATATTCACCAACTTTGCTTGTTTATTTATAGTATAATGGAGTTAAAGTACTACAGCGATGATGATGGTCACTCGTTACTGGTCAAGAGGTTTGAAAACTATAATTTAGCACCACAGGTGATTGGCAACGTCGTTGACCATCTGCGGGATATCAAGAACATGAAGTGTCGACCAGATGACGTATTCTTAGTAACTTACCCACGGTGTGGTGAGTATTCCATTGGAGTTGAGTTGAGTTATGATGTTTAACGTCCCATTCAAGAATATTTCACTTATATCGAGATGTCGCAAGCTATAGGAGAAAGTGCAGAAATTTTGTCTGTGGGATGCGTTGGTGGCATTATACAGCAAGGTTCTTTATCGTAACATGCCTACCGTGACACGGTGCCTCGTTTATTTTAAGTTTTAACCGAAAGAACCGTGGTTTTCATTTCGTAATACAGAGTGCTCTGCGAAAGAACAGTCACTAACCACCTTCAAGTCTTAGGACAGACCCGATCGCGGTTTGAACCACGACCTCCCACTTACGGAGCGAACACTCTACCAACTAAGCTATATCAGAAGTATAGTTATAGCATTCCATTGGCAGTGCCCAATAAAGAGCCTTCCTGGGCGTTGCCCTGAGCGAACTGCAAAGATAAAAAATTCATCCACTTCACCTAAATCTGATGATGTCTGGAAATGAATGAAATATGTAAGAGCCCATTCAATCACTCATTAATCACTGATGTCATGTGCGACTTTTGATGTTTTATGAAATAATATATTCAAAAGTAGCATATGACACTAAAACCTTTGATATTGTCCCAGAAATATTGCAAGCCTAGACCTGTCAGGGCCCTCAAAAAACTTTATGGCTGTGATCACAGTATTTTTAAAATCTATGATGTCTCTGTGTACAGGGTTGCCATGGAATTATTTGACGTTCCATAGTTCCATGTTCCTTTCACACAGTTTTGATTACACACGTGACGGGTGTAGCTAGCTAACAGGAGGTACTTACCCTTCCGGAGCACCCTGTCTCACTTCATGATTAACATCATATTTTGTCAGTTTCAAAGTTTTTATTTTGCTTTGGTATTGTGATATGAACATGGATTAGTATGTTTGTTTTTGATTATACACAGGCTTAAATGTCATTATGATATGATTGAAGTAAATCGCTTTAACATTCAACCAATGTGGTTCGCCGCTATACCACGTGATCAACACCCCTTAGTTAACGTTTGTGTGGGACGTATTGGAAAACGTTTTCGTCACGAATTACCGGAAATAATGTTGTTTTTACGGGAAAACGTGAACTGGTATGATTCTATATCCGATGGCAATAATTGTTCTGCACAAACGTTACCGGGTAATACGTGGTAAAGCGGCGAAGCCCCCTTGTCAATTTTTCAAAAATATTTTAAGGGGTTTTTAATACGCATAAATTTATGTTTTAGGAACGCATTGGGGCCGAGAAATAATCAACATGTTGCTGAGAGGAGAAGCCATTTATATTGATAAAGCTGTTCCGGATTCCCCAGTAGACGTCACGCCAATAGACGCCATTGACAGTATGACGTTACCACGTCCTTTATATTCACACATGTATTTTAAATATTTACCGGAAGAATTTCTAAAGAAGCGCGGGAAGATTATACATATTACTCGGAACCCAAAAGACTGCGCCGTATCGTTCTATAACATTGTCAGCAAGTACAAACATGGACTTCCGAAAGTTATTTACGAAGGATCATGGGATCAGTGGTTGAAGATGTTCACATCCGGTAGAGGTGGGTAAAATGGAGTTCGTCAGCGCACTATGTAATCAATATCACTAAAAGTTTGTGCAGAATGTTTTGGAAAACGTTTGTAAATGTCGAAATTATCGGAATAACGTCATATTTTTTATGGAAAACATGAATTGAAACGATTCTATCTACAATGGAAATGATTAACAATTGTGCGAAACATTAATTTCCAGTCGATATGGAATCGTATAAGACGAGGTTTCCCGTAAAAAACGGCTATTCCGGAAATTTGCGACATTAACGCATTCCAAAACGTTTTGCATAAACGTTAAGATGTATTGATCACGTGTTACAGCGACGAACGCCATTACTTTATTTGTGTATCTATTGTCTGTGAAGTAATAAGTATAAGGAATTTTTTTAAGTTTGATTACAGCACCGCTACAGTAGCTAAGTTAGCCGTTCGAGTCGGGCCAAAGACTTTAAAGTGGGCGTGACTGTTCTTTCGTCAAGCACTCAGCATATTCAAATGAAAGTTACGATTCTTTCGGATGGGAACTGGTTATAAACGATGTCTCGTTTCATGGTAGGCGTAGCACGATAAAGAGCACTGCAGAGTAACAATTAGGCAAAATTTCTGCACCTATGCCTATAGCGATATACGTGGAATATTCTTAACTGTGAATTTACACCATTACTCAACATATATACATTTATGACTCATTCTAAATTCAACCAGATAAACCCCCACTTTAACTTTTTTTTTTTGTTGGAGGCACACACCCCTAATAAGACAAAAATTTATACATGTATATGACAATATGATATAGCACCCAATTCGGGACAGACCTTTCATATTTCAAAAGATAAACAAGTACATGGAAGTGTATTTTGATTTGTGTTGACTTGATCATTTTATTTATTTATTTATTTATTTATTTATTTATTTATTCATTTATTTATTTATTTATTGTTCATTTAATTTCATTTTATTTATCTATTTTTTATTCATTTATTTATTTATTCATTCTATACACAGTTCCCTATGACAGCTACTTTAGGTATCACCAAGAAGCCCGTTATTTTCTTTCTTTCTGTCTTTATTTATTTATTTATTTATTTATTTATTTATTTATTTATTTATTTATTCTATACACAGTTCCCTATGACAGCTACTTTAGATACCACCAACAAGCAAAACAATTTATGATGGAGAACCCGGACTATCCAATACTGAATGTATACTTCGAAAACATGAAAAAGGTAAAACAAAATCAAGGTTATATGACGTCGTTCACATTATAAAACCTTCTATCCCCAAAAATTCTGGAACCACATGTTGAAAAGTGAATTTCCCTTGCCGTTGGCCTTTACTGGTTCACCTTGTATCAGTATAATGTGACTGGGGGAGTGGTGTACTTGTCTGCGGCATACTGACCCTGTGAGCTAGCACGTTAAAGTCGGCCTGAGTGCGCGCTAGTACAAGACAGACCATACATCACACTCGAACTTCAGATGCATACACGAACTTGTTCATAGATTAATCCATAGAGATGAAAAAAATAGTTCTAGTCGCGAATAGCTGAAAAAATTGCTGATGCGACGTTAAGCAACATTTAACCAACCCACCCAAAAATCTGTATATTATCAGGTATTTTGTAGCACATTAACCACAAAATATCTCGGTACCCTGTTCTCCGGGTAGTTCGGTTTCGTTCACCATACCTCGACTGGCCACATTTTTATTTGGGTGTAAAACACCATTTCTTTACGTCAGTTTTAGATGAAAATGTTCCAAATTTGGATTGTTTATACGCATTTATAATTTGGATTATGTAAGTGTCCTCCATTGCTCTAAGTTCATGCAGCTAAAAGACCTCTACGGTAGCTCAATTAGTATAGTACTCGCTCCGTATGTAGAAGATCGTGGATTCGAACCCCGTCCGGGCCTGAACATGATTTGAAAAAAGGTAGTGACGGTTCTTTCGCCAAGGGGTCCTTCGAAAGAGACCTTAAAAACCGATTTCCCATGTCATGGCAGATGTGACACGTTAAAGAACCCTCCCTGCATACTAGTATTGCCCTGAGCGCATACAAATTTATGTCACTTCCTCTACAGCTGGTGATAGCTCGATATAATTCAATTCTATCATGCAACTAAGGGAAACATCAAAAAAATGTATGAAATCATGCCCTAAAATCGTGCACTTTTTGTTCTTTACATTTTAAACCAGAAAATTTGTTATTGTACTCCACAAAAGCGTAACAGCTTATTTAAAGTGATTAAAAAGTTTTTCAAACAGATAAACCATTTTATCTGCAATTAAAAGTCAAGCTAATTTTATTATATGGGTATATTGCAGGATTTAAAAGTCGAACTGAAGAAGATGGCAAAGTTTTTGGAAGTTCCATACACGGAAAAATTACTTTCTGAAATTGCCGATAAATGTACTTTTAAAAATATCAAAAAACAAAAAGCGGAAAATTTAACCGACTATTCCAAAGAGAGCAGCGTGGACGGATCAGAAATATTTTATCGCAAAGGTAAACATTTTTATATAAAATATTAACAAGCAAATTCAATGAACTAGGATCTCCCGCCAGTAGCACAGTGTATGAACGGAACTGTACGCAAAAAGGTAGCTACTGTTCGGCGAAGCGAGAGACAATGAGGTCAACGAGTAAATTGTTTCTTATTTTCTTGTTGCGTACATAACAGCTCGAAATCAAATACGGTAAATAAGCAGTTGTTCTCTATCTTCTTCTTGGGCGTATTTGTATGTTTTAGAATCTCAAAATAAATTAAATATTCCATTAAAACAGTCATGAACACGTATTTGAGCAACGCTGGACCTATCTAAAATGTAGATTTATGCTCATTTAATCGAAAATATCCGAGAATTCTTTTAATACATGATGAAAACAAACCTTTTTTCAATCAGTCTATATAGTTACAAAATCTACTTTGGCACAGAAACATTCAAAATATTGATTCAAACGACATGACTGACAAGATGTTTCTGTACCGGTAGTTAATATTTTGTCTGTACTGGTAGTGAAGTTTTAGTAAAAGAAAAACTGTACCGGTAGTTTTTATTGTGATACTTTAACTGCAGTCTTTCTGGGATACTGGGGAAATATCCCTTTTTCCAGTCAGAGATTTTTAGTACTTTTATGCTTATTATGCTACCATATGATTTTATCTAATTAGTTGTATAAGTATTATGGTAATACAGCCACCACTTCCTTTTAAACATAACCCCTGCGGTAGCTTAGTTGGTAGAGTGCTCGCTCCGTAAGTGGGAGGTCGTTGCTTCGAACCCCGACCAGGTCTGACCAAAAAATTGGAAGTGGGAAGTGACTGGGTTTTTTTTTCGCCAAGCACTCGGCATTACGAAATGAAAGTCACGGTTCTTTCGTATGGGAACTTAAAATAAACGAGGTGCCGTGTCATGGTAGGCTTGGCGCGATAAAGAACCCTGCTGTAAATTGTCATCAGTGCAACGCGCAGACAAAATTTATGCACTTTCACCTATAGCTAGAGATTTCTTGATATAAGTGAAATATTCATGACTGGGACGTAGAACACATTTACTCAACTCAACTGCTCTTAACTTGTGATATTGCTTTGGCCAAAAAAGATTGTCGTAAAATAAAATACTTTCATGCGTTTCTTTCCTTTTTCGTTGTTCTCCTCCGTGTGGACTTAGGTCTTTCCTTTTTTCCCTCTGGCTGCCACCCTAGTGTTGTCTTTCAGTCATTTGTTCCCTCTTTCCTTAGTATGTGTCCGAATCAGTTCCACTTTTTCTCCTTATCTCTCAGCTTATGTTGTTAAGTCTAGCTGTTTTCGATATTTTTTTCACTAGGTATTTTCTGTTGCCATCTTATTCTTAGTATCCTTCTGAGGCAATATGTTTGAAAGCCGTTTGTAAGAGGTGTTCATCTTTCTTCGTTCTTTTCCACGTTTTACTTTCATAAAACAATACTGGTCCTACTAAGGTCTTAAATAGGTTCATCTTTGTAATTTTTCCAATATTTTTGGTGTTCCAAATCCTTCTAAGTCTATTTCTTTGAATTTAATTTAAGCCCTATCCTTGATGCCTCTTGTCGTTTTCCTAGTCTTATCATTCAGGTCTTAGAATTTGGAGGATAAAAGTGCTATATCTTCCGCAAACCCAAGACCTAACAATAATGTTGTAAAGTCACTTCTTATTTCTCTTCTCACTCTATTTGTTGTTTTCTTTATCATCCAATTTATTACTAGTAGAACGAAACCCTGACATTACACATCCCTGTTTTACACCACTTTTAATAGCGAACCACTCTGATGTTTCATTTTCTTCAATGACAGAACATTCGAATCACTCATACGTCCCTCTTATAGCATTAGTGATTTTGGTTGGAATCCCAAATCGTCCAAAGGCTCTTCCTGTGCACCGAGTCGAATGCCTTTTCAAAGTCCATAAAGTATGTGTACATTGGAGTTCTGAATCCATTTGCTTGTTCCAGTATTTTTCTCAGGATGCTCTGTTGTTACTCTCCCTGGTCTAAATCCTGCATGTTCCTTACTAAGTCTCGTGTCCACTCCTGTCTTAATTCTTGCAATGACTATACAGCTAAATTCCTTGCTAATAACTGATAGTAAACACACTAGCAAATCTCACGCACATAGATTAATCCTCAGAGGGTTATAATCTTTTTCTCGTTGCGAATAGTAGCTTACGTTTAATATTATTTCTATATTATAGCTATCACCCCCTCAGTTCTTACAATATGGAAATTTGAGTAATAAATTGTCAAAACATGCTACAGTATACGATATATTTTAATGCAATTGCAAAATGTACTACATTTGTATAATTAAGGGGCTATTGGTCTTTAATATTGTCCATAGCATATTTTGCTTCAATAGAAAAGCATGATTTATAATTTATAATTGAATTACAAAAATTTCTAGTATCAAACTGAAAATTCCATCTAACTCGCATGGATGACGTGGAAGAGAACAGTAGCTACCGGTACAGAAACAATACAGATGTTGAAAACTACCGGTACAGTTCTAACTTTCGACGACGGAAGGAAAACTTGCTTTTTCAGTGTAAATACGAGTTTGTAACATTCTGTACATGGTTTAGGGAATCTAAGAATATTTTCCTACATATAGGTACTGATAATGGAACTTACAATGTGAAATAATACGTATTTTACATAATTTAACTAGAAGTGAGAAGCCCACGGCTCGGCGTTTGATGATGTTCATCATCATATTTAATATATAAGTTGACACTTTTCTGAGAGCATATGGCTACCACTAAAGCTTTATATAGTGAAGATGGATTAAATAAAAGGGATAAACTAAATTCATTAAAATTGAGCTAGAAAGACAGATAATCAACAACCTCGTGTCTCCTGATACACCTTCTTCTCGCTTCGACGAACAGTAGCTACCTTTTTGCGTACAGTTCCGTTCATACACTGTGAGTAGGTACTTTTTGTTATTTGCACTTCTGTACAGTGCCATTTCAGACCAAGGGCCATAACTCCTTTGAAAATGAGCAAATCGACTCGGGTTAATGATATGCTTTGCACCAAGTTTCGTAAAATAGTTCTTCATAGTTTTGGAGAATTGCTCCCGACAATAAGTGTGCTGGACTGACCTTCGAATTAAAATAAAGAAATATTTTAATATTAGATTAAATCACAAAAAAATTGTCAATGAAGTAAATGTTTTTTTTTATGTAAAAAAAAGCCAATTTTTTTAATCGTTAAAACGAAAAAGTTATTATGGACATTTAGATAAAATTCAACTGAGGCAATTAAAATCAATGTCACGGAACAGCAATATATATATATATGACATTACAATAGAAAATGAGTTGCAACTGACGAATCATGTACTTGACAACAGCCAAACAAGAACATGAAACAAGTATTTACGACTTTGGACAGGCATTGGAGGAATTGTCTAGTACTATTGGTGAACTCTCAGCCATTCAACTGAGTCTGACCATTGCGGTCGCTCCGTAAGTGGGTGGTCGTGGGTTAAACCCAAGACTTTAAAGTAGGCAGTGACTGTTCTTTCGTCAATTACTCGACAATACGAAATGAAAGTCACTGATCTTTAGGATGTTACTTGGAAATAATAGAGGTCCCGTGTCACGGTAAGAGTTGCACGATAACGAACCCTGCTGTATAATGCCATCAGCGCAATGCACAGGCAAAATTTTTGCACCTTCGCCTAATGTTGACAACGTCCTTATATAAGTGAAATATTCTTGTGTGGTACGTTAAACACCATTACTTAAGGTAGTTCCATACCATGGTGACGTCGTTGTTTTGTGCGTACGGTCAAAATGTCAGATTTGATGTCTTTTATATCTATGACGTCACGAATGTGTGGTCTTCGGCGCCTACAGAATTATGGCGGGAACGCTGTTATGCTATCATTCAGTAGAATAATTTTTGCAAATTAATAAAAAATTAGAATTTACAATATCAATTCTGTGCACTATTTTTAAGAAGAAAATATATATTGTACATAACGGAAATTAGGTAGATCTACACTGTTGATAGTACTATTCTAAATAATTGAAAGATTTGAGTACATTGTTTAAATTTTGAAGACGGTATTTTAAATGCCGCTTTATGTTTGTTTTTGTTTCGGTGATTTTAAATACAAATAGTAGAACACAAACTGACAATTCTTCCATAAACATAATGATGGTAATTTTTCTCGGTGTCACATTTTAGCAGTTTGACTATGCTCTTGTATTTGCGTTTCATTTAGCGGCCTAGAATCAAGAGCGCTTCATCAATGTATACGAATCCTCTTTTCGCTTTTACTGATCTGTGTTGGGTAACGGTTGCTATGGGTTTCTATGGGTGACAGACCATATGAAATTTAAATTGGTTTTGTTTTGCACAGCCAAATAGCTCACAATCAGTGTTTTTGTTTATTTGTTAATATCAAACGAAAAACACGAGTTCATAATAGTATCCTAGGACATATTGGTAACTTCTTACGTAAGGAATGAGGCTTTTTTCTTGTTTCAGGATTTTGATGGAATTTTATGAAAAAAGTAGCTTGACGACCCCCTATTTTTTGTTTTCGAAAATCAAACCTATATATTCATGTGCAATCTATGTGAAAATTAGGGGTCGTATTCGACTTAGTTTTTTAAAAATCTACAAATTAACAAAAGGGTGTTACTTTTAGTTTTCCGGAAATTTAATGTTCTCTCTTGATAGGTGGCGCTGTAAAAAATACCACGTGACCGGAAGTAAAATTCCATTGGTCCAAGTAATTTTCATGACATAATGGTTAATTTAGATGCAAGAGACTTTTGGTTTCTAAGCATGACAAAAAATTATTAAAGCTTATTTGTTGATAACAGTAGTTATACTTTGATAATTTATGTCGTGAAAATGGCCACCAGGTGGCGCTTCAGAACTTCTTAAGCAAGTCGAATACCTGCCCTGAAATTTTGGCATGTTGAATGGTTTATGCCCATGTACAACATATCAAAATTTCAATATGTGTTTTCAGGCGATTTGTAAAGTATGGAACTACCTTAACTCAACCATTCAACTTACTTTCCTACCAGTTGTCCTTATACATATATAAGCACATCAAAAATGAAAATAAGTCTTAAGGAATATCTTAGCAGCTTGGCTTGGGTTTCGAACCCATGTCCCTTTTATCATAATCAGTGACATACTCGGTGATCTTGGAAGGGGGTTCATGTTTTCGTTGTTGGGGAAGAAAGGGCAAATGGGTCTAGGGTTGTTCCGCAGAAAAAAATTTGAAATATAGTGTAAATCGTGTAATTTCATGCAATCTGAGCAAGTGGTACACAATGCATACACAATGTCATGAACAGATATAGGGCGGGGTGAGGGTGGGGGTGTCCAAATAATTTCTGGATATATATTCAAATTAAAAGTCAAACGGCCAGGTCAAACTTGACGTACTATATTGTTTGTTTCAGGTGAGGTAGGTGAATGGAAGACCTGGTTTACTGTGACTCAGAGCGAGTGGTTTGATTCCCTGTATGCAGAAGAAATGAAGGATTGTGAACATAAAGTTATCTACTCGATATAAGTGTCCCCATAACATAACCTGTATCGACCACTTATTGTGAATATTTAAGGAGCCGTTGTAGTACAGTACAGACAACAGGGGCCAGTTTTATAAGAAAAATAAAAAAAAATACCCCTAAGTATATAAAAAAGTAAAGGGGAACAACGAATCAGATCTTTGACTTGTAGGTGCTCCGACAAAATTCTACATTACTTTTTTAATTTGTGCCTGATCATCGTGATCTTGGTGTCATTTTGTTCCCAGATAAATATTCTTAAAATTAACATTCGATTTCTGAGCATAATTTAATATCTTAAAAACGTTGCAATTTTGCCCGATGTAGCTAAGCCCGTCCATGTAAAAGTAGCTTAAAATTCACATTACGATCATGTTCTTCACTATCAGCGTCCGTGTCAACTACAAATGCTTATGTGGATCGAAGAACTAAATACAAAGCAAGAAATTTCAAAGGTAAATGTTACTTGCTTCTAAATCTACAAGCTATTATATCCTATTTTGTTGCAACACAGACCAACTTCCCTCTATCATGCCTTCATTTTGAGCTCATGCATAAAGCAAGTACCCCGCATGTGTATAAGCTATTATTCGATTTCATGAAAGTTTAAGAAAATGATTATACATTAACAGTTTTTATGTTTCTTTTTAAAGCGCAAATCATTATAAAGTCATTTTGATGGAAAATTTTATGCATTAATGAAAACGGAGGGTTGAAATATTTTTAACCAATCAAATAGCAGCTTAATAACGAGATGAAGGCTAGAGGACCTGTTAAAAGTATGAACATTTTCTTGAGCTAAATGATCAACAGCTCTTCTCAGCCCCTTTTGACAGCCCTCTGTCTCTCTCTCTGTGCAGCTTTTCAGTTACAGCAATCCGTTCCTCGGCCATTTGACATCTTTGCACAAGCCGAATGTTTGACCGGTATGTACTGTAGTTGGTTGTTCCTCGGACATGGATACTCTATTTGGACTTGTTGCACTTGAAATAAAAATTTAGATAACTGCAACACAATTATATTGCAATAACCCGGTGAATTGAATATATATAAATTATACTTTAAAAGATATTTTTTTTGTTTTATTTGCAATAAAAGTTTATAAAAGACGTCGAGAAAACCACCAAATTGTCATATTTTTTATTCTTTACCTTAAAATACAGGTAAATTATAGGTAAAATTACAGGTAAAGCACCTTTGAAAGACCCCTTAATCCACATCTCTAATAATGCGAGTAGGCGTTCGGGGAACACACCGTTAAATGTTTTTTATCTATAATTTGACCCCGTAACCTACTTTTTACCCATCATGACCCATACATACAAACTTTGATACTAGTAATAAAATTTGAAGAAAATTGGGAGAAAACTAGAGAATTAAATACTAGTAGCTTTTTCATTAGATTTGACCAAGTAGTCTACTTTTTCCCAATATGAACCATGTAAAGAGTTGACTAAGCTTATGCCAACATCATTTTTGCAAGTTTGAAGAGTTGAAAGCTGAGTGATAATGTTTAACCTACCAATCAAGAATATTTCTTATATCGAGACGTCGCCAGCTAGAGGTGAAGGTGTAGAAATTTAGCCTGTGCTTGCACTGATGGCATTATACAGCAGTGATCTTTATTGTGCCAAACCTACCGTGACACGGGATCTCGTTTATTTTAAGTTTCGTTCTGAAAGAACCATGACTTTCATTTCTCTTAATGCCAAGTTTGGCAGAAAAACAGTCACTACCCAATTTCAAGTCTTGGATCAGACCCGGTCGGGGTTCGAATCCATGACCTCCAACGAATGGAGCGAGAACTCTTCAAATGAGCTACCGCAGTGGAAAGGTTTGAAGAAGATAGTTGAAAATATGTGACCTCTAAGTGGTATAAAGGTATTTTTTTTATTGATTTGACCCAGTGACCTACTTTATCCAATATCATCCATATAAACACTTGACCTGCATTTTTTAAAAGGAAAATCAGTCTTCGTAAGTTTGATGAAAAATTGGACAAAAACTAAAGTCTTTACAGTGTTGCCATGTGCTGATTTTGAATTTTTATTAAAATAATGCATTCAAAATCAGCAGGACTGTGTTAACAAGTAAATGTTGACAAAGAACACACCACACATCATGCTAACTGGACAAAGACCAGTCACAATAGCTCACTTGAACATAAAAGACAACTACAAATTATAAGATTCATTATTCATATTTAATCTTAAAACAATATGTTATCTTTTTTAAATTATGAATTTGTTTGTTTGCTGAACATTGGTAACCATGGAAACTATACAATATATACATCATCAGACTTACGTAAGGCAAAATGGCTTACAATGTAAACAATAAATAAAACACACAATAAACTGATCAATCTCTCTCTCTCTCTCCCTCCCTCCCTCAATCTCTCTCTATAAAATATACAAGAGCTCAAAAGGGCCTGTAATGCTCAACTGGCAATATGTTTATTTTAATATACTGAATATATCAGTGTATAGTTTGTAATATGTTAGTAATTAATTATTTTTAAGTTAAACTGGGCATTTGGTCTGGTAAAGCAGCAGCTACTTTATTGATTTTGCTATTTATAGTAACGGCAGCCATCTTGTATTTTGTACATGTTACCAATTAACAAACTTTGATCTACCCCACCTTGGAACCTTTTAAAACCAAATTTGGTTTCAATTGACCCTGTGATTTCAGGAGAAGAGTTATCTGGGTTTATCAAAGTTTATCCAGGCCACACATGCACGCACGCCTCACCATGCTACAAGCTCAGCTGGCTATAGTCATTTGAGCTAAAAATGTATAAAAATCGGATTGAAAAAACATTTAGAGCTTACCATACATACCAGTATAGGCCAACATATCAAATCAGTTTCACTTATACAGTACACACCTGTCAAAAGTTTAACACTGGGCCAATGAAAATGAGTTAAAAGATTGGCTGCTGAGTGGCTGAGTTATTAGTGAACACCAAATGATAAAAAGCTGCCAGGAGATAGCTAGCAGATGCCAAAAAAAAAGTTCAAGATATAGATACGAAATGACCGAGATGAGCTGCCATATTCGGCACAAATTTGTTAATTTTTTTTTGACAGGTCTGTCTTGTACCCGATGTGTTCTCTCTTACAAGTTCTTTATCGCTTTAGTATAGGCCAAAAAATCAAATCAGTTTTACCTACAGTACACAGTACAGACCTGTCAAAAGTTTAATACTGGGCTAAGGGAAACTAGTCAAACCTTGGCTGTCAAGTAGCTGAGATATATAGCTAACAAGGGGCCTAGATGAGCTGCCAGTTTGCCATAATTTGTAACCCTTTGTGTTAAATTTTTGACAGGTCTGTATTGTACTAGTACAGACCTGTTAAAAGTTTATACTGGGCTATGGAAAAGGAGATGAAGCTCGGCTGCCAAGCAACCAAAATAGCTAACGAGGGGGCAAGATGAGCTGCCAATTTGACACTTATTCATTAGCCGAGTGTTAAACTTTCGACAGGTCTGTACTGTAAAAACTGCTAGATATTAGCAAACAAGATGGCAAGATGAACTGCCAATTGGGCATTAATTTGTTAGCTTGGTGTTAAACTTTCAACGAGCCTGTACTGTATAGATACTGGCTGCAACCTTTATCAATTATATAATATCATGTCACCCTGTGTGTACAAATATAAGGTCTTCAAATATGTAACAATACAAGCAATTGAAACTGAAATACCAGTGTATCACCTTTGTTTAATTTGCACCAATTTAATAAACTATGCCTATATATATATATAAATATGGAAAATAGGTGTTGTTAGGCTTGTTACAGATTTTGAATATGCATATATATAAGTATGTGTATATATAGGATAGGGATAGGGATAATGAAATAGGGATGTTGTGAACATGGGTGAAACTGACCCTTACATAAAAAGAGCAGTCTCCAGAGAAAAATCTCCTTCCTGCCCCTAATATCGACTATAGGGGACAAATCCCAAAATTTGACCTCATGACCTTGACCTTTGAGTTACACTTCTAAGCATGGTATGCTTCACTCAATAAATATCACACATATGAATAACTTTTATCAAAATTGGTACAAACTAATGTACACCAATATGAAACAATGTATCACATACCACAATTAGTTGTGTAGGTCAAAGGTCAAGATCAAATCCCTGATATAGTCCCTATAGAGGATGTTGCCATTGGAGACTGTACAAGTTTTTTTTCTTGTATCCTTGTGAATTTAAAAATGCTTTTACATGTATTTTTTAACCATCAACTTTCTGAAATTTTGTGTAACTTTTTTGGAAAAGTTAGCATCGTCTATCGGACATACCTAAAGTTAATGCCAGAAACAGGTTGTGCTGCGATTGTTTAGCTTGGATACGTTATCATCCTTGTTTTAGTCATGATTACCTTTACAATATTGCCATAAAAATGCTTTTCTTACTTAGGTTAATGAAATCATATACATTGTATATAGAGGAATTCAAGGAAAATTTGTGATGTATGACATTAAATTCAATTACTGTATATGTATTATGTTTAATTTTCTCAATCAATCAAACAACTCGTATTTTAAAATCATATAATTTTACTAGATATGAAACAAAAACCTTACTGGCCCATAACTTGTGACAAACAGGACGCCCCAGTGTACCACATGATCTATATCTCCTAAACTTTGTGCGAAAGGATACCAAAAATGTTTGTCATAAATTCCCAGAATAACACCGTTTTCTTCGAAATCATCAATTTCTGAAGTTTGTATTTTCAACAGCAATGATTGTTCTGCACAATAATTATGGATTCTGTATCTAATGGCAACAATTGAGTTTGCAAATCTAGAACGTTTTACTGCGGAATAATTATTTCTATTGGCGATGGATTTGCTTCAGTTCACTTTTCCCATAAAAATGACATTACTCTGGAAAATTTCAACATAAATATTTGTTTTCTAAAACCTTACACACAAACGTTAAGGGGTATTGATCACTGATGAAATCCATTTTTCTGAACAATCATAATGAACTCTGTACCCGATAGAAATTATTTTTCCACACAATCCTTATGGAGTATCAAGCAGTACATTAGATAGCCCCATTAAGCATGGATTTGACAGTAGGCTTCAATACTGTACATAAAGCTTTAGCTTACAAAAACAAACTTGTTACTGGGCTTTATTTGACAGGTATAGGCTAACAACAATGACCTGTCTGATTGACCTTTTATTAAGAATATTCATATAGGAGGATCCACCAAGTACATGGGTAGTGTTAAGATCCAAGTTAATACATACATGATGCACCTGTTAACTCTATAAAGTGTAGGTATTTATCATGATGTACAGTACAGACATGTCGACAGTTTAACACTAATTTAACGAATTAGTGTCGAATCGGCAGCTCATCTCAGACCCTTGTTAGCTTTATATCTTGATAGCTTTTTGATAGCAGCTATCAGTCTCTCAACAGCTTCTCAGTCTGTACCATCTGTCGCTCGGTCTCTCAATTGTTGAGCTTCGACTCTTTTGTGGGTGTTAAACTTTAGACAGGTCTGTACTGTAGACCAAATGAACACCTGAGTACCCTATACTTAAAAGCATTGATCCATAATAAATATTAAAATGATAGGTCAAGTGGACAGGTCAATGTTGTTTGCCTAAAGATTTCCATCGACAAGAGACTCTTCAATATAGTGATATTTTCCCACCTTTATTTTTGACCAGCCATTTCACAAATTGCAATTTTTCATGTGATTCATGTGCTCAACATACTTGTCACTCCTTCAAAGACTGTTGTTGATGGAAGACATTTTGAGACCAATTTACTAGTTAAAAAAACAAATGTATAGTTGTACATGATCTAACAGTCATTCAACTGTTTAAATGCTCAACAGACTCGTCACTTTTGTTCACGAAAGACACATTGAGACCACTTTACCAGTTGAAAAGCAAATGTAAAGCTTTTGTACGTGATCTAATTGGTCAAAATTAAAGGCAAGGAAATGGCAATTAATGGAAGAGGTTTTTTTTTCAACGGAATACTACCAGTCAATATGGCCATCATCTCTAATTATCACAACTTAAGCTACTGCATTATAAAACTGTTACAAGCATGTGTAAAAAAGCAAAATTACTTCATTCCAAACAAGCAATTAAAAACACCCTATTTATGAATATTATAAATTATATGGACCCATTTTTGGTAAAATGATCAAAGTGAGAAAAAAATAGGGCAAAAATATGTGTTTCTGCTGACCATCTTAAAAAAATTTAGATTGGTAGGTAGGAATTTTTTATTTATTTATTTATTTATTTTTTAATTTTTACATTGACCATAAGGAGCAAGGATGCCAATTTTTACAGTATTTGTCAAAATACTGCCATAAAATCTTTAGGGTAGGACCGGTCAGATTAGTGTAAACTCGCTATTTTTTAAGGCCTCATCACTTCTACCTGCTCAAATACAAACATGTCACACACTATGGTAAATTGGAAAATTTCTGCATTCAATTTAATTTTCAAGTAAATTCTTGATATAATCAAGATGCAAAAATAAAAATTTGCAAATATTTTAATATTATATGTTTTACTTTCATCTGCAAAGACAAGCACCTGATGACATTAAAAATAAAAGACTCACAAAATTGATAATAATGTGAAAAGTAACCCAATAATAATGAAAGTTATTACTTGCAAAAACTTTCAAATTTACAATACAGTCCAACCTGCCTTAAAGGCCACCTCTATATAAGAGCTACCTGCCTATAAAGGCCAGTAGAATTGTATCCCAATTGTTCTTTATTCATATTATTTGAACCTGTACATAAAGGCCACCTCTATATAAGGGTCAACTGCTTATAAAGGAAAGAAGAATCGTATCCCAACTGTTCTTTATTAATGTTATATGAACCTGTATATAAAGGTCACCTGTCCATAAAGGGCACTTTTACTGGTTCCCTTGGGTGGCCTTTATAGACAGGTTTGACTGTATACATAATTTCAGATCCTTACAAATAATTTACTGACAAAATTTAAAAAATTCATCTCATATAAATGTACTAATTTTACATTATTGAGATTCTACAATGTCATATATTCTCCTTGTACATGTTAAATCCCTGTAGCGTCAACGTTTTACCATGTGCAGATATAGCGTATGCGCATAGATTTCCTGTTACGACTAGGTACAATTAAGTGAAAAATATTGATCTTTATTCAAATTTATTTGATTTTCTATGGATATAAAGAGTATTTCACTGTCACAGTCACAGTGGTTCCTACAGTAAGGTAACTATTAACTACAAACATGACAAAACTTCTGCCAACAAGGTTCTGCTGATCAGATAAGGATTTAAAACAGTTTTTGACAATATGGAAGATCATATAATACTGTGTGTACACATACTGATGTGGTTTACATGCATGTAGATTAAATTTACCTACCATTGACTTTTAGCAGTGTTCAATCGAAAAGGGGGACTTTTGCTACATTTGTAATGGTCAATCCAGAGGGGGGCCCTTGCTCCAATGAGTGGTCAATCTAGAAATGGATCTTGCTACATTAGCAGTGGTCAATCTAGAAAGGGACCTTTGCTACATTTGCAGAGGTCACTCAAGAAGGGGCCTTTGCTAAATTTGCAGTGGGCTCTCTTGAAGGGGCATTTGCTACATTTGCAGTGGTCCCTCTAAAAGTGGCCTTTGCTACATTTGCAGTGGTCACTCTAAAAGGGACCTTTGCTACATTTGCAGTGGTCCCTCTAGAAGGGGCATTTGCTACATTTGCAGTGGTCCCTCTAAAAGGGGCCTTTGCTACATTTGCAGTGGTCCCTCTAATAGGGGCCTTTGCTACATTTGCAGTGGTCTCTCTAGAAGGGGCATTTGCTACATTTGCAGTGGTCTCTCTAGAAGGGGCATTTGCTACATTTGCAGTGGTCACTCTTGAAGGGGCATTTGCTACATTTGCAGTGGTCACTCTAGACGGGGCCTTTGCTACATTTGCAGTGGTCACTCTAGACGGGGCCTTTGGTACATTTGCAGTGATCAGTCAAGAAGGGGCATTTGCTACATTTGCAGTGGTCTCTCTTGAAGGGGCCTTTGCTAAATTTGCAGTGGTCACTCAAGAAGGGGCCTTTGCTAAATTTGCAGTGGTCCCTCTAAAAGGGGCCTTTGCTACATTTGCAGTGGTCACTCAAGATGGGGCCTTTGCTACATCAGCACATACCCCCCTCAAACTATTTTGCAGGGGTATATTGATGACCATGTTTTTGGATATATGGTCCCTCTTTCCTGCGGTCTGGGCCAGGATGACCCCCAAAGAATTGAACACTAGCTAAAAGTATTCTTAAAATTTATGTACATATGTAGAAACCGATGAAAAATATTTAAAAGGAAAACAACTTTTAAAAATTTTAAAATCAGCTTGGGAATAAATAAGAGTTATCACTTTTTAAAAAAAATTCTTGATTCCATATACATGTAGATAGCAAAGAAAAATTTGTGCAATGTGAAAGACTTTCAGCACAGTACTGTAATGCTTACAATGGAGTTTGCTAGCCTACCACATGACCAAAATCCCTTATCGTTTGTGTGAAATGTTTCGGAAAATGCTCACCTTGAAATGTCTAGTGGTAACGTCATTTTTATGGGAAAACGTGAACTGGCTATAATCTCATCAACTTATGAGATATGGCCCAGACACAATTTTACACGGCAGACAAACAGACGGACAAACATGGTGATTTCTATATACCGCCCTCAAACTAGTCTGGGCGGGGTATAATAATTATTCCGCAAAAAGGCTATGTATGGGGTATCACATAGTACACTGGCAAACCCCATTCAACATCAAGTACATGTCAATCAAATTATATTCTGTGATAACAACCTGTATCTCATACTAAAATATAAAATTAAAATATTCAAATAAATGCTTTGTATTTAGAAAATACTTATACAGTATAACCTGCCTTAAAGGCCACCTCTATAAAAGGGTCACCTGGTTATAAAGGTCAGTAGAATTGTATCCCAATTGTTCTTTAATATTTGAACCTGTATATAAAACTACCTGCCCATAAAGGCCACTTTTACTGGTTCCCTACAGTGACCTTTATAGACAGGTTTGACTGTACATGTATAACTGTGGTTTCAATTCAACAATTCAATCAGTTTAATAATTGAATATAATAGAAAAGAATTTAACTCTTGCAATAAGAATTTTCATTTTGTTAAACATGTTAAAAATCTCAGACTGACCATACAAAATTTCTTGAAGAAATTTACACTGTTTCAGTTTTCATTTTATCATGAGAAAAACTTCTACAATAGCATAAACGATCCCAAGCATTATCTACAATAGCATAAACAATCTCAAGCACTTAGTAAGCTATGTGCAAGAATAATAGAATCTATCACACTTTGAGGTGCAAGATAGGGACATCTCAACCCGAGTTCTAATATATCTTGTGCAAAACGAGGCTTGCCAAGTTCTGCACCTAATATATTAGAACGAGGGTTGAGATTTCCCTATCTGGCACTACAAGCAGTTCATTGATTCAATTCCTTGCAAAATAAAGCACAATTTAAATTTTAAAATCAATTTCAACTTATCGATACACCTTTGATTTTGTTGATAAAATTTTGCGGGAAAACAGCATGTAGGCTATTTTTCTATCTGGGATGCAAGAAGAAGATATCTTTCACTGCTCTTTTGATGACCTTTTCTTTCCAGGGTGCAAGAAATTTTTGAAAAACATCTTGAGTTATAAAATAAATGTGACTCTAGTAAACATCAAGTGACATTGCTTTCAGGATCTTCTTTCAAATTCTTTTGAGTATTTTCGATTCCCACATTCTCTCTACATCTACACCATACATTTTCAACACTTGTGGAATTCCAGTCTTCCACAAAGTTCCAAGATGGAGGAAATACACATTTGTCTAGGTGTAGGATGTACACATTTTCCAAGATGGAAGAGATACACATTTTCCAAAATGGAGGATGTCACATGTTTACCAAAATGGAGGATGTCATACTTTTTCCAAAATGGAGGCTGTCACGTTTTCTATTATAGAAGAAATCACGTTTTCCAAGATGGAGGATGTCACTTCAAGGTGGAAGAGATACACATTTTCCAAGATGGAGAAGGTACCAGTTTTCCAAGATGGAAGAGATACACATTTTCCAAGATGGAGAATGTCACATTTTGCAAGATGGAGGAGATACACATTTTCCACATAGAGGTTGTCAAGTTTTCGATGGAAGAGATACACATTTTCCACATAGAGGGTCTCAAGTTTTCCAAGATGGAAGAGATACACATTTTCCAAAATGGAGGATGTCCCTTTTTCCAAGATCAAGGGTATACACATTTTCCAAAATGGAACATATCAAGTTTTCCAAGATGGAGGAGATACACATTTCCAAAATGGAACATGTCAAGTTTTCCAAGATGGAGGAGATACACATTTCCAAAATGGAGGATGTCCCGTTTTCCAAGATGGAGTCAGTACATGTAAGTAACTTGGGGATGATAACACACATGACAATAATATCATTGATGGATACTGAACACTACTGCAGTAAATACTTTAATGGCATGATGAGAATGTTTTGATTACTTAATTTTTTTAACGTTACACTCTCCCCCTCATTTACTCTTTAGCGCCCTTTCAAGATATCCACTGCGGTCTGCAGTATCAATCCAAGTCAGATAATTTTTATACAAGTCTTTAAGATCAGATATATGAACAACAGGAGGTTGTGGAACTTTAATCTCTGCGGGCTGATCAAACAGTTTAGACAGAAAATCCTGTAACTTTTCAATCTTCTTATCTGCAAAACAAGACGATAAGATTAATTAAAATGATTTTCATGATCAAATACGCCAAATAAAATTCAATTAAGGAGATTTGTTTTTAGTTGTTAATAAGTTACAATTATGTAAGTGCTTATTTTGCAAATTGTTTAGTACACTAGACTGAAAATAGAAGACATCAAGTTAGAAATATCACCTTGGAACTATTTATGGAGTTTTGCACATTACTATGTTTCATATGCAATTACTGAATTAGTTACACTTTAACAGGTAGTTTATCATTAGCAACATCTGTTGGAAACTAGAACTGTCTCTTGAGCGCCAAACACCCCCAGCTCCCAACATTTAATGTTTTCCTGCTACCTTGACCTTTATGATATGACCTTGGTTCAAGGTCATGACATACCTTTAAACCATGGAGATTATTCATGTGAAGTTTTATGACTGTCATCCAAAGAAGCAATGAGATATTGCCCCGACATGTTTTTACATGGACAGATGGACAGACAGGCATGGTGATTCCTATATACCCCCTCAAACTAGTTGGGGGGGGGGGGGGGGGGGGGTATAAAAAGAGGTTCTTCCAGAGAGTTATACAATGTACAATGTATTTAGATAGTAAATATTCAGTAATAAAATATTAAAGAGTTCAGTAATGGTATTTATGCTCCAGTCTAGATTCTTACACTTGTATAGCGGCTGTCAGCTCAGGGATGGCGGAGGAAACGGGAGTGCCTTAGAAAAAACCAACAATGGTGGAGGAAACTGGAGTGACAATTAACATTGGCAATTGAACTAACAAATTTTCTTACACTAGGATCTGCCCTGAGTGGGATTCAAACCTAAGCAAAAAGAGACATTGTTACCGTGTGCTACAGACTACTTAACCACCTTAACCTTTAACGGATTAGAATATGTGTATAAGAGTGTCACATTCTGAAAAATCTGACAAACCTTCCCTTGTAATGAAAATACGTTATTTAGGATCACTCATTGCAGTCAGCAGCGTTAGATTCACTCATTGCAGTAAGCAGTGTTAGATAATGAACAAGAAGAAGGATGATACCGACATGATTTGGTCATCTATTCCCATGCAATGAGGCCTGACAATATATAGTTTGGTGTTAACTATAATGACAATAATTATTAACATGATTGGTTTCAGATTTCATTAATTATTCTTTGAACCGTCTACTTTTATACAAAAATATGAGCCAACCCACTGTCCTTTACACCTGTACGAAGTCTAGGGAAAATATTTAGCTACAAAAATCTTATAGGGTCCAATGGGCAATTTTCTGTCCAATACAGGGTAATAAAATTTCATCCATATCTGGTCACATGAAAAAAAGTTTATGTCATGTGATATACACACATGATCACATGACCTTTAGTGAAGTCATTATCAAAAGACAATCACATGACATCACTCTTTGGGGAAAGGACACCAGAGTTTCCAAAAATGAGAGAAATTTTCAATGCTTTTCAAATGATAATTCTGGCGTTTAGAATAATTAATTTTGTTTTTCTATTTTATACATTATGTATTAACCAAAATTAGGTACCGGTACTATTTTTCTGATTGTCATATTTATTTTAATGTAGAACATTAAAAAACAAATTAGATTTTACAAACATGGCGTCAATGTCTATGTAAATCATACTGTATATTGCTTTATTTTCACGGTGTCAAATTTTTGCGGCTTGTCGTGATCTAGTGTATTCGTGGTGTCATATTTTCACGTCTTGTCTGATTCAAGGAAACGACTCTAGCAAAATTAATGGGCTGGTAATACCAGTGTCTATTCACGGTGGTTTAATTTTCATGGGAATACACTTGACCACGAATATAGGGAAAATAAAACCATAGCAAAATAGAAGCATTATACAGTACTTGGTTTCTTGTCTTTTGTCAGAAATCTTCAACATCTTGGGTGAGATTTCTTTATCCTATACGGATATGCATAATAGATATCGATATTCTTGTGCAACAGGCGAGGGTAAGAAAGGAGAAATGGAGTTTTATATCCCAGTAAATATTCTTTCATAATATCAAGGCGATCAGTTTATGACACAACAGAATAGATTCATTTAGTATATTACCTCCGATTTCTTGTCCTAGGAATGCACACCATTTTTCTCGTATTTCCTCTGCAGCACTCGTATCGTCATCATAATCCGACTGAAGCAGTAACGTTAAACACGGTAATACGTAGGTATTCATCAGATTTAAGCTATCCGTTACGTCATCATGTGTCTCAAAGTGATGTGTGGCTAAATCATTTAAATGCTGAAATAGACAAACAAATTGAGTCAGGGTTCAATTCAAAGTTACGTGTGCAATTGTGCTAAATTCGACATAAATTTTGAAAATTGCAACCTTGAAGTCAACTCCAGATGATAAATTTAGCGACTAGTCATTCAGTGAATTAGGATCCCTCGCAAATGTGTACTTGTTTGTAATTTGCATGTATGTTCAAAGTGCCATAATTTCCAGGAAAATCTACAAACCAACTTGAGTAAATGATATGCACATCCCTTATCAATGTTCAAGCTTTGCATGAAATAATACTTCATAGCTTTGGAAAATTAATCAGGACAAGAAGTGTCTAAATAGAGAGACAGAAGATGTTTGAATTTAATATCCAACAATTATAACAATTTTTATGCAAAGTATAATAAAACCTCATTTTATTGCCTCTGATAACTAAGCCACCTTACTTATGGCCATACCATTTTGAAGTTCTACATACCGGTAGTTTTCTTTATAAACTCCCCTAATCTTCTCTTAATTATTTTAAAACCCTCATAATAATGCCCTTTGATGGGTTTGTCACCTTGGTTATGTCATATAAAAACTATTAACCAACAGTTTTTAGTTTGGTCTTATGTCTTGATGGATAACACTTACCAACATACACTGTCTCCTATAAAATGATATTAATTTTATGGATATAACACCCATTTCTGTTATTTTATCAGCTAGAACAAGGCTGTGATGGCAGGAGTAGACAAAATATGTCAATGATTTATCATATCTGAAAAAAAAAAATACATGCATAGAATTATTTTTTATTCATTTTATTTTATTTCAATTCTATTTGGTCAAAGTACATGTATATAACATTTTTTGGAGCTAGTAAATTTAGAGTGGAATAATGATGTTTTAAGCCCATTTTAATTTTTTTTTCATATATTGAGATGGTCATTTCTGGTATGGCAGAGAAAACCCAAGTTCCAATAGAAAACTATAGACCAAGGTTTAACACTAACCCTGGTCAGATAGACTGTGGACAGTAAAAATTGGGAGGGATCAGTAAAATATCATTAGTGGCTGGTCCAATGGACTAGTAGAACATTAGTGCCAATTGAATTTTTTTTTTTTTTTTGCTTGGCACTACAATAGGAAATAGGGAGCTCCAGAAAAGGCTTCCAAGACTAAGGTATTTCAATCTTACAAATTTTCTACAGAGAGCTCCCTGAACCCCAACCAACAGGTCTTATGTGCGCTCGCATATTCTCCCCAGCGAGGTTTTGGAGATAATTACATACATAGCAAGCACTTCACTAAATGTGCTAACATAGAAAAGAGAGAGAGAGAGAGAGAGAGAGGGGAAGAGAGACAGACAGATGAGAGAGAGAGAGAGAGAGAGAGAAGAGAGAGGGGAAAGAGAGTGAAAAGAAAGAAAAGAGAGAGAGAAAAAAAGAGACAGATGAGAGATAGAGAGGGGGAGAGAGTGAAGAGAGAGAGAGAGCAGAGAGAGTGCTCAGAGAGAGCACTCAGAGAGAGCCCTCTGAGAGAGAGAGGGAGACAGAGACAGATGAGAGATAGAGATGGGAAAGAGAGAGAGAAGAGAGAAAAGAGATGGAGCACTAAGAGAGAGAGAGAGAGAGAGAGATAAAAGTGTGGTATAGAGAAACAACCATATAAAAGAACAACTTACTTTTCATCAGTATATAATTGCATTCCTTTTATAAATAAGAAAACCGTCTTCCTAAACTGATGGTATTTCTCATGCCAAAACTACAATATAAAGAAATAATATAAATATAAAGAAGATTGATGAGGTAGACACAGTAAAAAGTAATTCAAAATCATAATTTTATTTTGGATATTTTTCAAATTGAACATGGAAAGTTCAGGAATTCAGATTTGCCCATACATAAATATTTTCACAGCTTGCATCGATGTATGCATATGGTAATTCTATTGACTATAATCAGTTATAAATATATTTTGCACCCATGTCAAGATTTTTTTCACTTAAACTGAAAGTAAACAGTTTTGGAATAGCTCAGGAGATGGCATACTTGCAACAAGTCTTGAAAACGCCTTTATATGGCAAGCCCAATGACCAATATTCTCATAATATTTACAATTGGAACTGAACTTCTTCAGATGAACATATTTCTTTTTGCTGGCATTCAATTGCTCATGAGTACGGTATGGGTCATCATGACCTCTGATGACGTAACGTTAACTACCGACCGTGTCATAGAATGTCATCCTATTACGTCATGTGTTGTTTGATTGATCAACACTCAAGCCTAGTCTAACGTAACTATCCTTATTCGGAGCAAGGCTGTTCCATCAGTCTCGTATGTTTGTCAGAACTTTGCTCAAAAATAAATTGTTGTAGCAATAATTTTACATTTCTGACATGCTAACAATATTTTTTATGATTGTAAATATAAGAAATAACATTCTTTTCGAGTGTATTCATTTGGTAATATGAATGAGAGTCAGGAATAGCATATTTAACATGAACTGTTTTGCAGTTCATTCAATATGCTATTCCCGACTCTCATTCATAATACCGAATGAATACACTCAATTAGAATGTTATTTCGTAATTATCGATATATTTTGCGCCCCTGTCAAGATTTGTTCACTTAAATTGAAAGCAAACAGTTCTTTAATAGCACAGGAGATGGCATACCTGCAACAAGACACCTTCACACTTAACCATTAAACTGTCTAGAAATGGCGTTTATAGTGCTATAACTTCCATTGTCGTGCAAAGCAAACCGAATAACGCGCACTAGCACTATAAACGCCATTTCTAGACAGTTCAATGGTTATATTTACATTTCGCATTTTTTGAAAATCTTATTTTTGTTTTTGGATCCTGAAATAAATTTAAAACACTGTCGTGTACGACATGCAATTCCAATTCCTGGAACAGCCTATCAATAACGTCACGAGAATAGGTGTCAGCAAGAAATGAGTGAAGTCACATTAGCAAATGTAATTATAGTCCTATAACTTCATTTGGTCTAAAACAGAGTTTAATACAAGCAAACACCATAAATGTAAATATATGTATGGCAAGCGCAATGACCGATATTCTCATACTTAGATCTACCCGAGCAGTATTCAAACCCCGGTGGGGAGAGGTGCTATGGCCCGTTGACTTACATTTCAGACCACTTAGCCACCAAGCCACTCTGTGTTTCCTTATAGTTCTAAATCTTATAATGTTACCTGACATTGTTTTTCTATCGTTTCCCCCTCTTGCGAGGCCAGTGTTTGTTCTAATTTCCGTATAGCTGCCTGCCTAATTTCTTTAGCTCTAAATATACAAATTCAAAATTAAAAAGTTTTCTTTAGCTCTAAAATACAAATTCAGAATTAGAGAGTTAACTGCAAAACCTCTGGAGTAAGTCTCATGACAGCCTAAAAACTGTTCAAACTTGGAAATTATACAGTGTATAATCACAAACCATGATTTCAAATGGAAACTAGAACTGTCTCTCGAGAGCCAAATGCCCCCCTCCAACATTAACTGTTTTCCTGCAACCTTCACCTTTCCAGTATGACCTTGGTTCAAGGTCAAGACACAACTTTGGACCATGAAGATTATTCATGCGAAGTTTTATATGACAATTGTCCAAAGCAATTACGAGATATGGCCCAGACACAATTTTACACAGACAGACAGACAAACATGGTGATTCCTACATACCCCACTCATACTAGTTAAGGGGGATATAAAGATGTAACTTCATGTTGTGTAATATTCTACATTAGGATTACTTTTTGACAATTCAATTAGAATCAAGGACGTCATACAAACAAGAGGCCCATGGGCCTGATACGCTCACCTGATAACTAATGGCTAGCTGATAGATTTAAAGAAAACATAAATACTAAACCCCAATGACTTTTTTCTTTACATCATGATAACCGTTGTATCAATACCTACAACATTCTAGTATACATGCCTATACAAAAAGTTAATAGTTTTCAAGATAATTAACCCTTTCAGTATTGTTTCACATCTGTGACCTTGACCTTTGAACCCATGACCTTTTCTATACATCAAAATGATCATTATATCGATACCTACAACATTCTAATATACATGCCTATACAAAAAGTTTATAGTTTTCAAAATAATTAAACATTTCGGTATTGTTTCGCATATGTGACCTTGACCTTTAAATCCATAACCTTTTTCTATACATCAAAATGATTGTTGTATCAATATCTACAACATTCTAATGTACATGCCTATACAAAAAGTTTATAGTTTTCGAGATAATTAACCATTTCGGTATTGTTTTGCATCTCTGACCTTGACCTTTGGACCCATGACCTTTTTCTATAAATCAGAATGATCATTGTATCAATACGTACAACATTCTAATATACAAGCCTATACAAAAAGTTAATAGTTTTTGAGATAATTAACTATTTCGGTATTGTTTCACATCTGTGACCTTGACCTTTGAACCCATGACCTTTTTCTATACATCAAAATGATCTTTGTATCAATACCTACAACATTCTAATATACATGCCTATACAAAAAGTTTATAGTTTCTGAGATAATTAACCATTTCGGCATTGTTTCGCATCTGTGACCTTGACCTTTGAACCCATGACCTTTTTTCTATACATCAAAATGATCGTTGTATCAATACTTACAACATTCTAATATACATGCCTATACAAAAAGTTTATAGTTTTCGCGATTATTAACCATTTTGGTATTGTTTCACATCTGTGACCTTGACCTTTGAACACATGACCTTTTTCTATACATCAAAATGATCGTTGTATCAATACCTACAACATTCTAATATACAAGCCTATACAAAATGTTTATAGTTTTCGAGATAATTAACCATTTCGGTATTGTTTCACATCTGTGACCTTGACCTTTGAACCCATGACCTTTTTCTGTACATCAAAATGATCGTTGTATCAATACCTACAACATTCTACTATACATGCCTATACAAAATGTTTATAGTTTTCAAGATAATTAACCATTTCTGTATTGTTTCACATCTGTGACCTTGATCTTTGAACCCATAAACTTTTTCTATACATCAAAATGAATGTTGTATCAATACCTACAACATTCTAATATACATGCCTATACAAAATGTTTATAGTTTTCGAGATAATTAACTATTTCGGTATTGTTTCGCATCTGTGACCTTGACCTTTGAACCCATGACCTTTTTCTATACATCAAAATGATCGTTGTATCAATACCTACAACATTCTAATATACATGCCTATACAAAATGTTTATAGTTTTCGAGATAATTAACCATTTCGGTATTGTTTCCCATCTGTGACCTTGACCTTTGAACCCATGACCTTTTTCTATGCATTAAAATGATCGTTGTATCAATACCTACAACATTCTAATATACATGCCTATACAAAATGTTTATAGTTTTCGAGATAATTAACCATTTCGGTATTGTTTCCCATCTGTGACCTTGACCTTTGAACCCATGACCTTTTTCTATGCATTAAAATGATCATTGTATCAATACCTACAACATTCTAATATACATGCCTATACAAAATGTTTATAGTTTTCGAGATAATTAACCATTTCAGTATTGTTTCCCATCTGTGACCTTGACCTTTGAACATATGACCTTTTTCTATACATCAAAATGATCGTTGTATCAATACCTACAACATTCTAATATACATGCCTATACAAAATGTTTATAGTTTTCTAGATAATTAATCATTTCGGTATTGTTTCGCATCTGTGACCTTGACCTTTGAACATATGACCTTTTTCTATACATCAAAATGATCGTTGTATCAATACCTACAAGATTCTAATATACATGCCTATACAAAAAGTTTATAGTTTTCGAGATAATAATTATAATGAGAGGTAAAAAAAATTAGGTCACGACCTTCACAATTGACCTTGACCTCATTTTGAAGATACTGACAAGAAGATGTCAAAACTGAAAACCCCATGTCATTATCTGGTCAAATAGTCAAGTTATAACAATTTGAAGCTATTTTACGATTTTTTCAAAATTAAACGCAAAAACGCGTAACCTATTTTTTATCCGAATTTCACAAAATGAACAAACTATAGGCTTAAGTCCCTAGAGAAGCCAAATATCACATCAGATTTTTTCTCCAATCAGTACTTTCGGAGAAGAAGATTTTTTAAGATTTTTGCACCCCTAGGTCACCTTGACCTAGTTATGGTAGCCATGGCAATGCCACGAACAAATCTGAATTGCACCGGCCCATATATACTTCTGACAAAGTTTCATTAAAAACTGTCCAGTAGTTTCAGAGGAGAAGTCGAAAATAGGTGTTAACGACGCACACACGCACACACGCACACACGCACACACGCACATACACACGCTGCGCTATGCCATAAGCTCACATGACCTTCGGTCAGGTGAGCTAAAAAACTACTTGTCACTGGGCTGAATGTGATAAAATTCCAATGGTCACTACTGAGCTGTTTCTACTCTGCATTATCTGAGGTTTACTAGCTACTGTTTCACCACTTCGGTAGCTCCATTGGTACATCCAGGAAAATAGCTAAATTTATGTTAAGAAAAATAGCTTAAGGAAAATAGCTACAGTGAAACCTGTCTATAAAGGCCACCCAAGGAAACCTGTAAAAGTGGCTTTAATGGACAGGTGGCCTTTATATACAGGTTCAAATAATATGAATAAAGAAGAATTGGGATACAGCTCTACTGGCCTTTATAAGCAAGTGGCCCTTATACAGAGGTGGCCCTTAAGGCAGGTTTGACTGTAGATTTATTTTAAAGAAATAGCTAGATTTACGTCAGGAAAATAGCTAGATTTACATCAAGAAAATTAGCTAGATTTACATCAAGGAAAAGAGCTAGATATATGTTATGGGAAAAACTTAGTCAAGGAAGGATAGTGAAACTGGAGACTGATCTTGTGAAATACTAACCTTTCTTCTTGATCTAATACTGTACAATAAGCAAACTGTTCATACATAATTTTTAGTTGTAGATGCTGAGGTGCTTCACAAGCCTTTAGATAGGCAACAATGTGCTGTAACCGACAATCTTCTTTAGGTAATTTTTCAGGTAATGATTTCACTAAAGCTTCTTGTGTTTTTAGTTCCATGTGAACAGCCTATAGAATATAAACAAGTAACAAATTCATAAATAATTCTTTGGTCTTTAATTCCACATGTGTAGGGCATATGATATAATAAAATTATTCTGCGATGGATAAATACTATGACCCTGTAAATGCAATCACAAATCCTACATACTTTTTATGACTGCATCATTTTAAGTATGATTTTTGTTCAGGGCCTCCTGTTTCATTTACGTTTCAATGGTAGTTCAGGACCTCTTATTTTATTTACTCACGTTTCAATGCTTGTTCAGGGCCTCTAGTTTCATTTACACACATTTTAATGTTAGTTCAGGGCCTCTTGTTTTATTTAATCAATACTAAATTAGGGCCTCGTTTCAATGTTTGTTCAAGGCCTCCTGTTTTATTTACTCACACATTTCAATGCTAATTCAGGGCCTCCTTTCAATGCTTGTTCAGGGCCTTCTGTTTTATTTAGTACTCAAATGTTTAAATGCTAATTCAGGGCCTCATTTCAATTCTTGTTCATGGCCTCTTGTTTAATTTACTCACATGTTTCAATGCTAATTCAGGGCCTCTTGTTTCATTTACTCACGTTTCAATGCTTGTTCAGGGCCTCTTGTTTTATATACTCATGTTTCAATGCTAGGTAAGGGCCTCTAATTTCATTTACTCACATGTTTCAATGCTAGTTCAGGGCCTCCTGTTTCATTTACTCACATGTTTCAATGCTAATTCAGGGCCTCATTTCAATGCTTGTTCAGGGCCTCCTGTTTTATTTACTCACATGTTTCAATGCTAGTTCAGGGCCTCTTGTTTTAAATACTTCTAATTCCACAGCTAAGGACACTGCTCGTATTGTATCTGTACAAGTCATTTGTGCATGTATCTGAGCTAGACTAAATTTCTGAGGCTGGGTCTGCGTGGCAACTGTACTCGTACTTGGAGCTGAAGTATAAAAGTATACAAACGACGATAACCATTTATTCAAATCAATTGACGGATCGCTGGCAATGCCCACAATGTTCTGACATGGCCATGCATGCTTGATTGCACACAAAAAAAGAATAAAATCTCGGCCTGAATTGTGCCATTTTATGATGTCACTGACACTAGTGCGTCATTAGGTGCTGTGACGCTACTTTGGTACCATGATGGCGGCCAGTGTCTGAACATAAAAAGCATGGCTGGCAATACGTCAATTACACTATATTGTCTGATTATCATTGTTAATTAAAACTATCTGCATTGTAAATTTAAGATTCCTCAAAAAACCTAAGCCCTGCTTAATCATTTAAAAGTATTGCCTTAGATGGATTTGGTAAAATAAATTTTGGTATTTCTGGTTTTTTTTTTGTTTTTTTTTTATTGTTTCAACATTTTAAAAATACTTGAATCTCCGCACTTATGGTCTTAACATTATTGATGAAGAATTTTATTCCGAAATGGCCATCTAGTGCTGTAAAATTAAAACAGGTTTAGTAGTTATTCTGGTCCGTTCCCTGTCCCACTGAATGTATAAGGTTACTGTACCTGGTTTCGATTCAGACACCACAGTCACATCAGCATCGCCACCCCCACCAGCACCTGCTGCCTTTCTAGCCTGTTCCCTGTCCCACTCTTCAATTTCATGAGCAAATTTCTTGTTATCTTCTAGTACAGCTATCTTCAGATCATCAGGGAGACCGTCTATATGATGTTCTTCCTCGTCAGATTCTACAAAATTTCATAAAAAGATGAAATTTAATGATTTTTCATATTATATTTCACTTCTCTAAAAAATCTTACATAATTAAATTGACATTTTAATTAGCTATGATGGTGGAGGAAACCGTAGTGTCCAGAGAAAACCACAGACATTTGGCAAGCTAACTGACAAACTTTGTCACATTAAGATCTGTCCCGACCTGTTTTTGAGCCTAGGCAGAGAGAGTCATTGTCAACTGTAAGCTCGAATTTTAGACAGCTGAGCCAAATTATGCTTATAAGAAATTATTTTACATCAATTCAGCATTTTTAAAGTTCAAAGGTTAAAAGTTTACAAGAACAAAAGTCACCTAAAAATTGTCATAGGTTAAATGTTAACACAATCAAAGATCACATAAACTTGCCTCTTTAGGTCATAGGTTAAATGCTACCCAAAGCCAAAAGGTCACATATAAACTTACCTTTCTTAGGTCATAGGTTAAAGGTTACCTAAGGTTAAAGGTAACATATAAACTTACCTTTTTCTATTAGCCTTGATTTATCTATGTACATTAAACAATAAGCACTGGCGTTATGATATCCTCCGACACTCTCTTTGACTAACTCTTCCCATGATGCATCGCTTACAGTAATATCGTTATATTTTAACCACTGTTTATTTTTATCATAAATATATGCCCAATAATGCCCAGAGGCAGCTTGACCTTCGTGCACTAAAACTGCATGTAGATAATATGGACACTGAAATGTAAGATAAACCAAAATACAGTATAATTATTTATTATATAGCAATATATGCTTCACACAGAAAATAAACCATAAATACTGAGGTGTTAGCGTGCAATATATATGGATATTTGCACGCTAACTTTGTTCCAGTCCGAGGTTTCCAGAATCAACTGTTTCAAACTGCATGCTTTGTCACATGAAGCTGTCGTTTATGACCTCATATGATTGTTTTCGACATCATCATTGTGTTGTTGTCATATTGCACTAGTTCTTATATCCATTTATAAGAACTAGTGTGATATTTATGTATTGTATGACAAAATGGTATTTTAGATGAAATACTTGACCGAAGTAAATAAAATTTATTTTGCTATATAATAAAAGGGTTTTTGAACTGATATTGTGAAATATTGTTCCGTGTTGACTCAACATTTGCACTCGCAAGATCGTGCAAATGTCGAGTCTACTCCGGACAATATTTCACAATATCAGTTCAAAAACCCTAATAACACTTTAAACCTTTATAATACTGTATACGAAGGAACATTTTTGAGGAAAATATATTCATAATTTTCATGGTGATTCTTACACCATAAATATATCATCTCAGTAATAATATCTTTTTTTTTTTGGTACACTTCAAGCATATCCAAGAATCATGAAAATTTCTTACCATGAAATAGTTACGAAGATCAAAACCGCGAAAGTTTCCTATAGCTAATGTTTCTTCTTATAAAGCATATAACCTTAATCATAATACCTCCGAGTTATTAGACAAATACTATAAGATCTGTAACTTCATTGGATCGTTTCATCATGTTATTGGGGTGAAAAAAACACCATTTACTCTACTACCTCTGACTAAAATCTATGAAAGTGATCGGCTAAATTGAATCACATGGCCAATCCAGTATCATTCCGTATATAGCCACATGTGCAAAAAAACTGGGTCAGTGAAGCTCATACCAGGTGGGTTAGAGTTACATCCCCTGTCTCTAACATAAATGTCAACAAAAATGGCGACCATAAAAAAGGTTTGCAGATTTTCTGATGAAGATTTAAAACTCATGAAAGTATGATTATGGGATATTGAAAGCCAGCGAAAAACTGCTAGAAAAGTCTGAGGTGCTTGAATGTTTTTAACAGATGACAAAATTAACTAAAACATGTAACCTCCCACCAAGAAAGTGTGTCCAGGTGCTCAGGAGGAGTAAGCACATCCTGTCTAGCTTGCTAGACAACTGCCACATATACACGTAAAACAGTAAAATAGTAAAATTGTTGGTGTTTATTATGATTCAGTATCAGAAATTTATTGCTATTAAGTGAGTGGTATATGAAGATTTCTTGTCCCAAAGAAGGCAACACTACACGGTACAACAATTTTTAAGGTCTCTTCCAAAAGACCCTGTAATTTCATTTCTATATGCTGAGTTCTTACTGCTTATTTTCAAGTCTTGATCAGAGCCTGACCAGGGTTAGAACTCACAACCTCACACAGTCTCAAAGAGGGCAACACTACACGGTACAACGGTTTTTAAGGTATCTTCAAAAAGACCCTGTAACTTTCAATTCTAAATGTCTAGTGCTTACTGCTTATTTTCAAGTCTTGATCAGGCCTTGACCAGGATTAGAACCCACAACCTCCCACAGATGAAGGAAGCACTCTATCAACTGAGCTACCAGAGTGGTGTGTAAAATTAAGACTTACTTACCAGACACATAGACTCATCACTATACATACTATTTACAGTGTCTTCTAGACCATTTATATTTTCTTGTAATTCTGAAATAGAGAGAAAACACAACAAGAGGCCCATGGGCCTTAACGCTCACCTGTGATCTTTGAACCCATGAGCTTCATTCAAATATCAAAATGATAATTCGGCCAATATTCTAATATACATCCCTATACAAAAAGTTTATAGTTTTTGAGATAAATAATCATCTCAGTATTTGTTTGTATCTGTGATCTTGACATTTGAACCCATGCTCTTCATTCATATATCAAAATGACCACTGTGCCAATAACAACAATGTTCTAATATACATGCCTATACAAAAAGTTAATAGTTTTTAAGATAATTAACCATTAAGGTATTCATTCGCATCTGTGACCTTGACCTTTGAACCCATGACCTTCATTCATATATCAAAATGATCATTAGGATAATACCTAAATATTCTAATATACATGCCTATACAAAAGGTTTATAGTTTTTGAGATAAATAATCATTTCAGACCTTGTCACATCTGTGACCTTGACCTTTGAACCCATAACCTTCATTTATATATCAAAATGGTTGTTAGGCTAATACCTAGAATATTCTAATATACATGCATATACAAAAAGTGAACAGTTTTCAAGATAATTAACCATTCAGGTATTCATTCACATCTGTGACCTTGACCTTTGAACCCATGACCTTCATTCATATATCAAAATGATCGTTAGGATAATACCTAAAATATTCTAATATACATGCCTATACAAAAAGTCTATAGTTTTGGAGATAAATAACCATTTCAGTACTTGTTTACATCTGTGACCTTGACCTTTGAACTCATGACCTTCATTCATATATCAAAATGACCATTGGGTCATTACCTACAATATTCTAATATACATGCCTATACAAAAAGTCTATAGTTTTAGAGATAAATAATCATTTCAGTACTTGTTTACATCTGTGACCTTGACCTTTGAACTCATGACCTTTATTTATATATCAAAATGACCATTGGGCCATTACCTACAATATTCTAATATACATGCCTATACAAAAAGTTCATAGTTTTGCAGATAATTAACTATTTTGGTAAACTTGTACATCTGTGACCTTGACCTTTGAACCCATGAACTTAATCAATATATCAAATGATCGTCACGCAATACCTACAATTAACCAAAATCCTACATCATTATCACCAGAAATGTTTAAAAAATAGCATTTTTTATCAAAGGTCAAAAACTGGGACATGACCTTGACCTTTGACCTTGACATCAATCGGAAGAAAGTCGCAAGACAAGATCAAAAGTGAAAACTCCATACAATTATCTTCAGCCATTATGAAGTTATAACAATAAATGTCTCATTTTAAAAATTACATAATTTTACGCAAAAAACGCGTAACCTATTTTTCGTCCAATTTTCATGAAAAACACAATTTTAGTGTATCTAGGTATCCTGAATCCAAATATCCAATCAAAATTTGCCTGCACCTTTTGGTTTCAGAGAAGAAGATTTTTTTGTCTTTTGGCTATTTATAGTAACGGCAGCCATATTGTTGGGCGTGGTGAAACCCCGAACACAATTTTGACAGCCTGTTACCCAGGCATAATAATCACCAAGTTTCATCAAATTTGGCTCAGTAGTTTTGGAGGAGAAGATTAAAATGTAAAGTTTACGCACGACGCACGACGCACAACACACGACGGACGACGAACGACGGACGACGGACGACGGACGGTGATAGATAGCAATAGCTCATCTGAGCCGAAAGGCTCAGGTGAGCTAATAAAAGTTATATACCTTCATCAATAATTGAAAACATCTGTAATTAGTCACTGGATAGACATACATGGCCAAGTGGTACTGCCACTGGCATTCAAAGTTGAGTTTGCAAGTTAAACCTTCTGACTTGGGACTTGAATTTTTCTGAGATGATCTTCATCTCAATACTAGAGCTGAAAAATGTTCAATGCTCGTATAGATCTAGTCTTTCAGATGAGACTCAAAACCGATGTTCCTTTTCTCAGCGCATGCCAAGACACCTATGTAGAAGTTCATAAAAGAGTAGGCCAACTGTGGTCGCTACAGAGAATGCTTACAACTAAAGAGTGATTGAAACAGACTGAGCAAAGTAAGTTTATTAGGTCTTCTGATTTTTATTCAAGTCACGAAAAAATCAAATTTGGCTTAACATAAGTCACAGAATGACCTCAAACCAAGACCTCCATGTACAAATAGCTAAAGTGATTAAATAAGTGAAAATTAAGATGAGTTGAGTAATGGTGTTCAACGTCCCAGTCAAGAATATTTTACTTATATTGAGACGTTGCCAGCTATACGCGAATGTGCAGAAATTTTGCCTGTGCATTGCGCTGATGGCATGATACAGCAGGGTTCTTTATCATGCCATGCATACCATGACATGGGACCTCATTTAGTTTAAATTCCTGTCTGAAAAAACTGTGGATTTATTTCATAAATCCGGCAGGCTCTTTTTCTTCTTCTTTTTTTTGATTTGCATTTATGTTCAAAAATAAGCAAACCAACTCTGGTTAACAATATGCACATCTCCTATCTTTGTTGATAAATTGTACCAAGTTTTGTGAAATAGAGCTTCATAGTTTTGGAAGAATTAGCGCTAACAAGAATTTCAGATGGAATGGACGGACGAAAATTCGAATTTAATTTTCCGTTTCTTCCAAAGGCGGGGATAAAAATTTGGTTGTGTATTACCAAAAAAGACTAAACTCAATACAAACCTCTAACATCTTGTTCTACTTCCGTCCGCCACCGATGTAAACAATCTTGTAAAACTTTAAGTTCCCCCTCCGTCACATGTTTCGGAGCAGGATTGGAGATTATGGCAGTAGTTTTGTTACACCTAGGTGGCGTTGAAAGTACCGTGGTAGATGATGTTGCCATGGGAACATCAGTTGAAGGTGACTTGACAGGAGAATCTGTTAACATACTACTGCAAAAAGAAATATTACATACAATTTGTTATACAGCATGACTTTTGTTAAATTTTCAGGTTATCCAATAAGTGGTAAAATATCCAGTTATTTCCCTAAAATTTGTAGCAGGAGGTAGATTGACTAAGCCAATAGGCCAGGAGTCAAGGGGGTCACCTATGCCAAAAACAATTTTCAAGTCTTTTGAAGGCAATTTTGAATTTCAACTGGCCAATTTAAAGTTTTAGGCGGTCAAATCTGCTTCTTGCCTGCTCTTAAAGAAATCACTGAATATCTAATTTCCATCTCCAAGTAATTTTACTGAACATAATCTGTATTTATAATCCACAACCAGAATTACACATCTTGCAATCCCAACCAGGCACCTTCAAACAACAAGAGGCCCATGGGCCTTAACGCTCACCTGAGGAAGAGTACATATCTTATGCAGAGGTTAAATGGTCAATGACATTAATAAAAGAGAATATCAAAATTTTCAGCAGTAAGGGCCAATAATATGCAAGTATTTTTGCAAATTAATTATAATAATTACAGGGATTTATCAGGGTCTTTTGGGAAAAGGCCTAAACTAAAAATTGGGAAAACTATCAACTTTTTGCTCTTTGGGAAAACTTGACATTATTTTTGTGCCATTAATGATTAAATCTAATGCTTCTAGTGTATTGAGTTGATTGAAGAATAGATTGAGAAAAGCAGCCACATTTATGACCAGACTTCAGCTATGTATCTGGTACAATTTTCTAATTGGGAATTTTCTCAGCCCATTTTGGGAAAAAATCAATGTTTTCCATTGGGAATGGGGCCGAATTTTGGCCCTAAATAGGCCCTTGATAAATCCCTGAATTATTATATAAGTATGCTATATATAACATATTTAAAGTCTAGCTACAATATTATTTATAAACAGCTAAAACATCTGTATATTATAATGTGCATTAGGCTAATACCTACAATATTCCAATATACATGCCTATACAAAAAGTTTATAGTTCTTGAGATAATTAACCATTTAAGTATTCGTTTGCATCTATGACCTTGACCTTTGAACCTATGACCTTCATTCATATATCAAAATGACTGTTGTGCAAATGGCTACAATATTCCAATATACATGCCTATACAAAAAGTTTATAGTTTTTGAGATAATTAACCATTTAAGTTTCATTTGCATCTATGACCTTGACCTTTGAACCTATGACCTTCATTCATATATCAAAATGATCGATAGACCAATACCTACAATATTCTAATTATATGCCTATACAAAAAGTTTATAGTTTCTGAGATAATTAACCATTTAAGTATTAGTTTGCATCTATGACCTTGACCTTTGAACCTATGAACTTCATTCATATATCAAAATGATTGTTGTGCAAATGCCTACAATATTCTAATATACATGCCTATACAAAAAATTTAGTTTTTGAGATAATTAACCAGTTAAATATTAGTTTGCAGCTATGACCTTGGCAATTGAACCTATGACCTTCATTCATATATCAAAATGATCATTAGGCCAATACCTAAAATATTCCAATATACATGCCTATACAAAAAGTTTATAGTTTTTGAGATAATTAACCATTTAAGTATTCGTTCGCGTCTTTGACCTTGACCTTTGAACCTATGACCTTCATTCATATATCAAAATGAGCGTTAGGCCAATACCTAAAATATTCCAATATACATGCCTATACAAAAAGTTTATAGTTTTTGAGATAATTAACCATTTCAGTACTTGTTTACATCTGCGACCTTGACCTTTGAACCCATGACCTTTATTCATATATCTAAATGACCATTGTGCCATTACCTACAATATTCTGATATACATGCCTATACAAAAAATTCATAGTTTTGCAGATAATTAACTATTTTGGTATTCTTGGACATCTGTGACCTTGACCTTTGAACCTATGACCCTGATCTATGTATCAAAATGATCGTCATGTCAATACCTACAAATAACTGAAAATCCTACACCATTATCACAAGAAATGTTAAAAAAATAGCATTTTTATCAAAGGTCAAAAACTGGGACTGACCTTGACCTTCGACCTTGACATCAATTGGAAGAAAATTGCAAGACAAGATCAACAGTGAAAACTCCATACAATTATCTTCAGCCGTTATGAAGTTATAACAATAAATGTCTCATTTTAAAAATTACGTAATTTTATGCAAAAAACGCGTAACCTATTTTTCGTCCAATTTTCATGAAAAACACAAGTTTAATGTTCCCAGGTATGCTGAATCCAAATATCCAATCAAAATTTGCCTGCACCTTTTGGTTTCAGAGAAGAAGATTTTTTTGTCTTTTTGCTATTTTAGTAACAGCGGCCATCTTGTTGGGCGTGGCCAAACCCCGAACACAATTTTGAAAGGCTGTTACCTAGGCATGATTATCACCAAGTTTCATCAAATATGGCCCAGTAGTTTTGGAGGAGAAGATTGAAATGTAAAGTTTACACACGACACACGACGCACGACGCACGACGCACGACGGACGACGGACGACGGACGAAGATAGATTGCAATAGCTCATCTGAGCCTTTGGCTCAGGTGAGCTAAAAATAATTTCATAGAAAATCCAATTGCCTCGGATAAAATTTGCTATTTTTCACTTACTTGAGACAAAGCATAACAGAAAATGTTGAATAATAGATCACTTTGTGCATACAACAATGGGTTAATTTCTGTTGAAATAAAAAATGCAAATTTTCAGTTATGACCAAGCTCAAATAAGCGAATAACTGTTTAAGTTTTCTGTAAAAAATTTCCACAAAAACCATGACGCCACATACATATATATGTATCAATTAAATCATGGGAGATTCCATTTCTAATTCTGTGGGGAGAGTAAGGGGTAATGAGATCAACTTACCTACAATGAGGTCTAGGAGATTCCATTTCTAATTCTGTAGGGAGTGTAAGGGGTAATGAGATCAACTTACCTACAATGAGGTCTGGGAGATTCCATTTCTACATCTTGTGGGAGGGTTAAGCAGGTGCTTTCAGGTTTGCTGTGAGCAAATTCTAATGCATAGGACAGGACATCTTGTAAAGGAACTTTTTTACTACCAGAGCCATAATGATTAAACCTGCAAATAAAACAATACAATTACAGTCCAACCTGCCTTAAAGGCCACCTCTATATAGGGGTCACCTGCTTACAAAGACCAGTAGAATTGTATCCCAATTGTTTTTTTTATTCATATTGTATTAACCTGTATATAAAGACCACCTGTTCATAAAAGACACTTTTACTGGTTCCCTTGGGTGGCCTTTAAAGACAGGTTTGACTGTACATGAAAATGTAAGTCCTACATCCTGTGTCATAATGCTAAGGAGTTAGAAAGGATAAATGGTGTTTTACATCCCAGTCAAATTTTTGATGCTACTAAGGCATGGAGTAGAGTAATAGAGATCTGGAATGACTGAGACAACCAGAGTGCCCAGAGAAAACCACAGACTTTCCACAAGCTCAGAATGCCGGAGAATAATACAAAGCGACATGCAGAAGATACAGTCATTCCACAACAGCTGTCTCCGAAAAATTCACAAAATATTCTGGCCTAACAAGATAACAAATGAAAACCAGTAAATGTAACAACATTACCACACAGATAAAACAACAACGCTTTAGATGGTTAGGTCATGTGATGAGAATGCCCAATGAAAGAATACCAAAAACAGCATTAAACTGGACACCAACTGGAAAAAGAAAGCCTGGTAGACCTCGTACCACCTTGAGGAGAACCATTCAAATAGAACTACAGGAGCTAAGATATACCTGGGGGCAAGCCCAACATATGGCAAAGGACAGACACAAATGGAGGACGCTTGTTAATGCCTTATGTCCCAGTGGGGATGAAGAGGATAAGTAGTAAGTTTCCACAAGCAAATTGACAAACTTTCTCTCACACTATAACCTGACAAGTTGGATTTTAAACAAAGCACCAAAGGTGCTGTAAGCCAACGCTTTAAAAACTCAGCCAAATAATTGCTTAATAATTTCAGAAAAGTAGAGTGAAGTTGAAGAATGGTGTTATATCTCAAAGTCAAAATTTTTTCATTAACATATACATACATGTATATATCGAGGTGGTCAGTTCAGGGACAGTAGAGGAAACAGGAGTACCCAGAGAAAAACACCATTTGAAAAATGAACTTACAAACTCTCTTACATTAAGATACTGTAAATGTATTTAATTTCGCGTGTATTTATTTTCATGGTAAAGGATACCTAGACATATCCGCGTAGTTAAATTTTCTCGTTTTTGAAATATGCTTTATAACATAATAAGTAAAATATAATTTTTGCTCTGTATTAATTTTCACGCAAAACAAACGACCGTGAAATAAGCGAAAATTGGTACACTGCGTAAATATATACATTTACAGTAAGCTGGTGTGGGACTCAAACCAAACCTAGGCAGTAAAAGGTTTTTGTGATCTGTAATAAAGTGTTTTAAACCACTGGGCCACAATGGGATCATTTTGGAAAAATAAGGGACCAATGGTGCTATGGGCCGTGAACACTGGATATGAGAACCTGACATTTGACACAAACCATGAATTCTCAGAAAATGCTGTCATATAGTGAAAGTTAAATTTATTCAAGGTTGTTGTTGATTTTGTAGTTGTTATGTTGTTTAATGTCCCATCAGCAATATTTCACCTATTCCCAATGAGAGCAATTTTATTTATTTCTAAGGATTAATCCAAGAAACTTGGAATCTTATCTTTTAATTTCATGAGAATAAGAGCAGACATGATTCAAAACCATCCAAACCTGATAGTTAACACACTACTAAGCAAACAAGAGGTAACAATTAAAAACGGTTCAAAAACAAATACGCCTGAAAAAATGTAAGAATATGTTTAGCAACAAGATCAGACCACCGGAACAGTCTGATATAGTCAATGTGGACACAGTAAACAGTTTCAAAAGTAAATTGAACAATTTCTGGAAGAACCATCCTTTAAAGTTTGATTCTATGTGTTATAAAACGTGTACAACCGGACCACCAGTTTACAAGACAACTAAAGATAAATATGCACCTCCACAAGTAGACACAGACTTATATCGGTGTCTAGTATGGTAAGAAAAATTCCATGTGCTATTGTGAGATGTGTCTTCTTACCAACAGGAAGAACTTCATACCTATCTAGCTTGGCATACAGGACTGATAATTCTTCTCGTAACTTTTTCACACTTTCTCTCCGCTGGCGAGTTTCAGGTTTGTTACAAATCATATACCTAAAACAAAGAGAATTTTAATTGTCAAAATTACATATTTTGACAGTGATTTAGTTTGTCTAAATTTACTACCAAATAAAGGTAGTTTCCCCTGGGGAAAAATGACTACAATTTCCAAATTTGACCACTAAAATTCCTAAATCAACAGTGATGTACTAGCAAATTAAATCTAGTTGTCCTTCTCCAAAGAATGTTAGATATTGTCACAATATAACATTTTGTAATGTTATGTTTCCATTTCTGGTAGCCAAAATCGCCATTGGCTTCTAATTTCAGAGGAATTCTTTCAAAAAGTAACCTATTTTAGCAAATTTGTGGAAAAATACTTTAAAAAGGACTATATTTTCACAAATTTTGGAAATTTGGCTACAAATTATTTTAAATTTGTGGAGACCTACATGTAGGTAATGAGCATCCTAAGCTATTTCAGGCATGTCATTATGCAGTTTGCTGCATTTCAGAACTTCAAATATTCCCAATTTAAAAGGCAGAAGGTAGTTTTTAAACAAGAGGCCCATGGGCCTTAACGCTCACCTGAAGAAGAGTACATATCTTATGCGGAGGTTCAATGGTCAATGACATTAATAAAAGAGAATATCAAAATTTTCAGCAGTAAGGGCCAATAATATGCAAGTATTTTTGCAATTTAATTATAATAATTATATATAAGTATGCTATATATAACATATTTAAAGTCTAGCTACAATATATTATATAAACAGCTAAAACATCTGTATATTAAAATGTGCATTAGGCCAATACCTACAGTATTCCAATATACATGCCTATACAAAGAGTTTATAGTTTTTGAGATAATTAACCATTTAAGTATTCGTTTGCATCTATGACCTTGACCTTTAAACCTATGACCTTCATTCATATATCAAAATGATTGTTGTGCAAATGCCTACAATATTCCAATGTACATGCCTATACAAAAAGTTTATAGTTTTTGAGATAATTAACCATTTAAGTATTCGTTCGCGTCTATGACCTTGACCTTTGAACCTATGACCTTCATTCATATATCAAAATGATCGTTAGGCCAATACGTACCTTATTCCAATATACATGCCTATACAAAAAGTTTATAGTTTTTGAGATAATTAACCATTTAAGTATTCATTTGCATCTATAACCTTGACCTTTGAACCTATGACCTTCATTCATATATCAAAATGATCGTTAGGCCAATACATACCTTATTCCAATACATGCCTATACAAAAAGTTTATAGTTTTTGAGATAATTAACCTTTTAAGTATTCATTTGCATCTATGACCTTGACCTTTAAACCTATGACCTTTATCTATATATCAAAATGATCGATAGGCCAATACCTACAATATTCTAATATACATGCCTATACAAAAAGTTTATAGTTTCTGAGATAATTAACCATTTAGGTATTAGTTTGCATCTATGACCTTGACCTTTGAACCTATGAACTTCATTCATATATCAAAATGATTGTTGTGCAAATGCCTACAATATTCTAATATACATGCCTATACAAAAAGTTTATAGTTTTTGAGATAATTAACCATTTAAATATTCGTTCGCAGCTATGACCTTGACCTTTGAACCTATGACCTTCATTTATATATCAAAATGATCGTTAGAACAATACCTACAATATTCCAATATACATGCCTATACAAAAAGTTTATAGTTTTTGAGATAATTAACCATTTAAGTATTCGTTCAATTCTATGACCTTGACCTTTGAACCTTTGACCTTCATTCATATATCAAAATGATCGTTAGGCCAATACCTACAATATTCCAATATACATGCCTATACAAAAAGTTTATAGTTTTTGAGATAATTAACCATTTAAGTATCCGTTCGCGTCTATGACCTTGACCTTTGAACCTATGACCTTTATCTATATATCAAAATTATCGTTAGGCCAATACCTACAATATTCCAATATACATGCCTATACAAAAAGTTTATAGTTTTTGAGATAATTAACTATTTTGGTATTCTTGGACATCTGTGACCTTGACCTTTGAACCCATGACCCTGATCTATGTATCAAAATGATCCTCATGTTAATACCTACAAATAACTGAAAATCCTACGCCATTTTCACGAGAAATGTTAAAAAAATAGCATTTTTTATCAAAGGTCAAAAACTGGGACATGACCTTGACCTTCGACCTTGACATCAATTGGAAGAAAATTGCAAGACAAGATCAACAGTGAAAACTCCATACAATTATCTTCAGTCGTTATGAAGTTATAACAATAAATGTCTCATTCTAAAAATTACGTAATTTTACGCAAAAAACGCGTAACCTATTTTTCGTCTAATTTTCATGAAAAACACAATTTTTATGTTCCCAGGTATGCTGAATCCAAATATCCAATCAAAAATTGCCTGCACCTTTTGGTTTCAGAGAAGAAGATTTTTTTGTCTTTTTGCTATTTTTAGTAACAGCGGCCATCTTGTTGGGCGTGGCCAAACCCCGAACACAATTTTGAAAGGCTGCTACCCAGGCATGATAATCACTAAGTTTCATCAAATATGGCCCAGTAGTTTTGGAGGAGAAGATTAAAATGTAAAGTTTACACACGACGGACGACGCACGACGCACGACGGACGACGCACGACGGACGACGGACGACGGACGGTGATAGATTGCAATAGCTCATCTGAGCCTTTGGCTCAGGTGAGCTAAAAATGTAACAGAATCACTGATTGATACATAAAACTGTAAGCAAAATATTTTTAAAAATCATGTCATATCAGTGATTTTATTTGTTTCCAATATAGGGTTGATTATTTAATTGTTGCTTAACATCGCATTCACAATTTTTCAGCTATTCGTGAGGAGAAGGTTTTAGTAATCTCTATGGATTAATCAATGAACAATTTCGTGTATGCAGGTGAAATGCGAGTGTGTTGTATCATCTGCCTTGTACCAGTGCGCACTCAGGGCGACTTTAAGGTGCTAGCTCACAGAGTCAGTATGCCGCAGACAAGCTTGTCACTCCCCCAGTCACACTGTACTGACACCAGGTGAACCAGTAAAGGCCAACGGCAAGGAAAGTTCACTTTCCCACATGTGGTCTGAGCAGGACTTGAACTCACAGCGGTAAGAGACCCTGGATTTGTAGACTGACGTCTTATCCATTAGGCCACTGTGGTCTTCCTTAATATAGGTAGTTTCCACTGTGGAAAAATTACTAATTTAAAAATTTCCTGATTTGATGATTAAAATTCCCCAAACGACAGTGAAATACTAGCAAATGAATCTAGTTGTCCTTACCCACAATGTACTGTTAGATATTGTCTCAGTATGACATTTTTGTAATAAAGATTGTGCTACTGTCAGCATTTATAATGCAGTTTGCTACATGTACAAAGACTTTACATGAAGTATTCAGACACTTTGTAAAATCCTTTTTTGTTTCATATAAAACCATACATTTTTTAAAAAACTCTCAAACAGGGCTCCAAGTTGCGAGTAATTTACTCGAAAATGCGACCACAAATGCTGAAATGGCGATCAAAATTTAGGCCTCAGTCGCTGCGTGGCGACTGTACAAATTACCGGTTCTGACTTTGTCAAAATCGTTTTCTGTTCCGGACATTACTTTTATGATCTAGGTTATCAGAGTGTTTGTAAATGTACCGTTTTTTTTAATGACTGTGACAATCGCTTTCTTGACTCGGATGTATATATCGGCATGGCCTACGCCAAAAGGCAATCGTCTTTAAATACATTTGGATTCGGCAAACCAAGTGGTGCTTCCACTTCCAAAGTACGAAAAACAGACGATATATCCTCGTCCAAAGTCGAGATAGACGAAACATCAAAACGATCGTTTGCAACTAAATGGTTATCTGAATTTCCATGGTTGAGATTCGACAAGGAAACCCAACGAATGTTTTGTACTGTGTGTGAATCAGCACCGTCGATGGCGGGGAAGACAGACTTTGTTTCCTCAGGTTGCACAAGTTTCAAGAAAGAGTCACTTACAATACACTCGAAAAGCAAACGCCACTGTTCGATTCGTGATGACATTGTTGAAAGTAAAAATCGGGGAAGCACAGTAAAGCAGACTTTTGCTAGACAGGTCAGTAAACGCGATGAAAAAACAATCCATAACATGAAAGTGAAATTTATTACTACTCTTAAAGGTTGTGGCGAGTAGTGTTCTGTAAATGGCGACCAAAATTTTGACCTTGGTCGCCATATGGCTACCAAATTCTGAAACCTACTTGGAGCCCTGTCAATTTTTTTTTTCTCTGTACATGTAGCAAACTGCATTTGGTACAAGTGATAGATTCTATTAATCTTTATCCAAGGGGGACACAATGGGAGAATGTATATACAACAGTATATAAACAGGTTATATAGGATATATATGATATAGGTTTTATCATACCTATCCATATAAATAACTTGAGGGAATTCTATTTTATTGTGAATCTTTTCTGGTCTGCCAATTTGTTGATTAAACTGAAACCTGGAAAGTTCAAAGGTCAGAACTGGCGGTAGCCTTGTAAACCATAGCTGCAAAATAAAATGGAAAGTCAAAAGATGGTTCCAAGACCAAAATTATTTTTAAGGTTTTACTGAATACCTAACATACATGTATAAGTTGGTTCCTAAATTTTAACATTGGCTAATTTTTTTGTTCCAACTTTTTGAGAGCCAAGCTTACCTAATATATGTCCTTTGGAGTGTCTTTATATACAGGTTTAACTATACACAAATTCCCTTCTCTGGCACGAAAAAATTTCCCAAATTTACATATAATATAATGCTATCACAAACATTAGCAGGCCTAAAATTTCCCAGATTAACATGTTTAGTAAAAATTAACTGGCACTAAAATTTTCCAAATTTGCAAGTACATTTGTACAGTATTAATACTCTTCTCACAAAACTTAACTGGCACAAAAATTTCCCAAATTTACAAGTACAGTCCAACCTGCCTTAAAGAGCTCCTCTATATAAGAGCCACCAGCTTATAAAGGCCTGTAGAATTGTATTCCAATTGTTCTTTATTCATGTTATTTGAACCTGTATATAAAGGCCACCTGCACATAAAGGCCACTCTTCCTGGTTCCTTTTGGTGGCTTTTATAGACAGGTTTGACTGTAGTTGAAAAGTACTTTCTCCCAATAATTAGCATGTTTCATAAAAAATGCCCTTCTAGCCAAATTTAACTGTCATGAAAATTTCCCCGATTTACAAATACAGTAATAATGCCCTTCTCACAATAATTAACTGGCACAGAAATTTACCCTATTTACAAGTTTAGTAAAAATGCCCCTCTTGCCAAACTTTACTGGCACTGAAAGTTTTCTGATTACCATCTTCAGTAAAAATGCCCTTCTCGACAAAACTGACTGGCGCGGAAATTTCCCTGATATAGAAGTACAGTAACAGACAGAAACTAACCTCCTGTCCAGATTTCTGTGTTGTATCACTACTAACTGTTTCTATTTCCCCTTGAGCAGTAGCTGCTTCAAGACTCTCGTGAATATCACGAAACCCGTTAACTTGTAATGGAAACTGTCCAAATGTTTCATCATTTGAAAACCCTTTTCCTGAAAATAAGTTCTTTTAAAGTTAAAGTTTATATATCCACAACATTTTCATGATTTTCTAAATTCTGTAAATTCTTACATGAGTATTTTATTTCACATTTGTTTTATTTTCACAAAAATTCACGACAGTGACAAGACACGAAAAAAAATATCACACATGAATATTTTATTTTGGACATAACTTGCATTTGCACTGTCATTTGACTAGGATAAGTTGACTGATTGAATGGGGTTTGATTGACTGATTGAATGGGGTCTTAAGTTCAAGTCAAGGATATTTCACTTTTATCGAGATGTCACCAGCTACAGGTGAAGTGGCAGAAATTTGAACCTTTTTAGTGCGCTCTGAGGGGGTGTAGACTAATTAGCGCATTCTTAAATCCGCACACTTAAGGCAAGAATATTTGTCTCTTCATACAGAGATATTTTAGCGCTGCACTTAAATTAGCATAATAACTAGAGTGCGAAAGGCGCTAATATGTGAATCCCGGTAAAATTAGTACACGTACAGTATTTTCAAGTCTTTGTCAGACTCTGACTGGAGTTGAACCAATGACCTCTCACATATGAATATCTTGAACTGACAATTCTAATGAAAGTTAACTGATGTAGAATTTTCCTGATTTACATTATTATTTGCAAGTTGACAACTGACCTGGCATAAAATTGTGAAGAACTTTCATATACAGGTACAAATCAAAGGTTTTTAGAGATTCAAAATTCCCCAATTCCAAGGTCCGGGACCTTTTGATTTTACATTGGGACCTTTGAGATTTAAACTGAAAAAGTCCAATGGATCTGTCATTTTTAAAATCAAAGATGCTGTTTTCAGAATGTTTGATGATAACATCATTGCAATTGGACTTACAAAATTTAATGAGGGACCTGCAAAAAACAAAGGCAAAATGTCCCGCACCTTCCTTTACAAAACATAATTTTGAACCCCCAATTTTAGACGACAGAGACACTATAGCCATTGGCCCATATAATACTGAACAAGTTACAATCTTGAACTACATGTCAAACAGCGACAGGACACAAATCTACCTTCATTAATACCCTCCGCTCTAAACTGGCCATAAAATAATTCTACCATTGGATTTTTACTTTTACTACAGTCGGGTACACTGACAAAACAAACCTACCTTCATTAATACCCTCGGCTCTATACTGACCATAAAACAATTCTACCATTGGATTTTTACTTTTACTACAGTCGGGTACACTGACAAAACAAACCTACCTTCATTAATACCCTCGGCCCTATACTGGCCATAAAACAATTCTACCATTGGATTTTTACTTTTACTACAGTCCGGCACTCTATGATCACCAGCTGACCTACAAATACACATACATATATCCAAAATAATTATTACTTACTTATGTTACTAAAGTAATTAGTCTCAGATACATCAGAGGCAACAAAACCTGGGATATATCCTCAAACAGGTAAACTTGTGTTTAATGACTTATGAGACTCACAAAGTGTTTTTCCCTCTGTTTCCAATACTGCATGAGATTTTTAAAAGCATATTATTATTTCATTGTTCAATCTAGGGTTTTCAAGAAGGACTATTTGAAAAACTTTCGCACTAGACCATGTAGAAAAAGACGTAATTTTGGCAAAGTGAGAATAAACTTCCACTCGCCATTAGGCAGATTCCACTGGGTAAGGGTGAATGAGAAAGTTATTTATCTGAGGCCAGCCTCAGTAGCTGGGGGTATAACTGACACTAAGTATCATTGTACAGTAAAACCTCGATTCATCGCCACCATTTGTTCAATCAAATATTTGTGTTATAAAGGGGTTTGGCGATAAATCGGGGGAGGCAGATAAAGAAAAACATAAACAAAATGGATTTTGGGACTTCAAAATAGTGTGGCAATAAGCGAGGTGGCAAAGTTATTGAGGGGCATTATAACGAGGTTTTACTGTACATGTAAATACAAATTTAATATTCATCTAGCTCACAGTAAGTGAAATTACCCTGCAGAATGTGTTGTAGGAGGTATAATTGTTTATTATTTTTCTTACCCTAAGTGGGTTATCTTACCCTGCAGTAATGTAAATAATATTTCCTTACCCCTCAGTTGGTGATGACGGTGGTGTACTCTCCACCTTAAATGCATCTTCTAACCATTCCAATAATTTGTGTTGGAATTCACTCACATCCTGTCAAATAGGAAAATAAATCAGATGTACAATGTGTCAAGGTTTCACATATTTCCGCAGTAAAACAAAGTTAATATTTGTAGAGATTGGTTGGTTGAATGTTGCTTAACGTCGCATCAGCAATTTTTCAGCTACTCGCGACAAGAACTATTTAATTAATCTCTATGGATTAATCTATAACAATTTTGTATATGCATGTGAAGTGCGAGTGTGTTGTATGGTCTGCCTTGTACTAGCGCGCACTCAGGGCAACTTTACCGTGCTAGCTCACAGAGTCAGTACGCCACAGACAAGCGTACCACTCCCCCAGTCCATTATACTGATACCAGGTGAATCAGTAAAGGCCAACGGCAAGGAAAATTCACTTTCCCACATGTGGTCCGAGCGGGACTCGAACTCATAGCGGTGAGAGACCCTGGATTTGAAGACTGACGTCTTATCCATTAGGCCACCGTGCCCTCTAATATTTGTAGAGAGAAGGGAGTAATTTTCAAGTCTCCCTGGTGCTACATCAATAAAAGAAATAACAAAAGAGAATATTTCTCTGCATTTTATATTTTCATTAAATGGTAAACTGAATATCATTATTAAATGAAAAGAGTGAGTAATGGTGTTTATCGACTCAGTTAAGAATATTCATTTGTATCAAGATGTTGCCAGCTTTGGACAAACTTTTAAAATTTTTAAATGAAAAGAGAGAAAGCACTAGTTCCAGATCCATTAGTAAAAAAGTAACTGATCACAACTGTGGGCTCCTACCATGTCTGTAGATTGAATAGTCATAGTATAAACAGACAGACAAAAGCTATCTAGAAAGATTACTAGATAGGCACTCTGGAATAGCTGAGTATTACTGACACTGGTTTGTATCAAGGGTTGTGTGTTTGAACATGAATGTGGACCAGGGAATTTTCTCAGATGATCTACATCTCCTGCTGATGATAAAGTTATAAATGGTTTAAGGATCAAATTTACAGAACATTTTTAAATGATTTACAGGTATCCATGGTAACAAAGAAAGCAAATATAGTACAATGTATTTGTGTTATAAAAGTTCTATCTAATGTGAATTTACACTGACCTGTTGACTATCCGTAACACCTTGAGTAGATGATGAGAAAGCTTCTTTAAGAATTTCCACAGCTTTTGATGGGTCCACATATTTTTTATGTGAGCCAATCATTAATGCAAATAAATAACGTAATTCCTGCATAAATCTCAGGTTTCTTGTCTCCTGTAATAAGATACATATACATGTATATAAATTAACTACTAAACTGTCAAGAAATGGGGTTTTATAGCGAGTTGAGTAATGGTGTTTAACATCCCAGTCAAGAATATTTAACTTATATCAAGATGTCGCCAGATATAGGAGAAGGTGCAGAATTGTTGCCTGTGCTTTGTGCTGATGGCATTATACAGCAGGGTTCTTTGTCGTGCCATGCCTACCGTGACATAGGAGTCGATATGATAGGACCTCATTTATTTTAAGTTCCCATAAAAAGGAACCATGACTTTCATTTTGTAATGACAAGTGTTTGGCAAAAGAACAGTCACTACCCACTTTCAAGTCTTAGGTCAGACCAGGTTGAGGTTCAAACCCATGACCTCCCACCTTTTTTTTGGATTTTTTAATCTCAAAATAAAATTAAAACACTATCATGTACTGTATGCATTCCATTTCACTGCTTATCAGTGACATCACGCATATAAGAAAGAGATGAGTGATGTCACATTAGCAATGGCAATTGACGCATTGCCGGCCACGCCCACAATGTTTCGTCAAAATAGCCGGATGCTTGATTTACACACAAACAGAATGAAAACTCGGCCTGAATAGCACCATTTAATGACATCACTGACACTAGTACATCATTAGTTACCATGATGCTGCGTTGGTACTGTGATGGCGGCCAGTGTCGGAACATTGTGGGCCTGGTTGGCGAAACATCAATTGTAGTCTTCTAATTACCATTTGGTCTCAAACAAAGCATAATATGTTTAAACATCACAAATGTAAATATTTCAAAACAATCTGAACACAATCTCAAAGTGACTTGATTACTGGGTTTACCAATTATCCATTTCCTAAGATATTTGACAGGACAATAATTGACCTTTTTTATAATCAAGAAATTAACAGATAAACTGGAAAGTGACAGCTATGGCATGTCACTGTATCTTTATTCACGTGAAGTCAAAAAGAGGTTGTCTGTCTGTCTGTATAAAATCGTGTTAAGGTCATATCTCATAATTATTTTGGACGACTGTCATAAAACTTCACACAAATAATCTTCATGGTCCAAAGGTGTGTCATGACCTTAAACCAAAGTCATATCAAAAAGGTCATGGTCGTGGGGAAACATTGGACCTTTGTAGATGTTTGGGGTGGAAGGTATTTGGCACTCAAGAGACAGTTCTAGTTTTAATACCTTTTCTATAGCTAATAAAGATATATTATGTTTTATATGATGACAACTTACCACACTGCCTTGTGCCACTTCTCTCTGAGGTCTGAAGTTTAACACAAAATGTCTGAATCTCTTCAGATGGAATAATGACTGAAATATGGACCAAAAATAAATATGTTGCATTTAATTTAACATATCGGTATACAACAGGAAAATGAAATCAAAAACATTTATTCTTAATAAGTTACTCAACAGACAGACATTTACAGTAAAACCTTGTCATAATACCCCTCATATAACTTTACCATTTCGATTATGGTCACAGTATTTTGAAGTACCAAACAACAATATTCTATGTTTTTCTTTATAAACATCCCTCAATTTATCGCCAAACCCCTTTTTAAAACTAAAATTTCATATAAACATATTATGGCAGTGAATCAAAGTTTTACTGACTATCAAGCTTATTGTAAATTTCCATTATGGTTAAAAATCAGGAGATCTGGACAAAGATTCAAAATTATGTTTAGTAATGGACTGTCCAGGACCTATTTATTGCATTTATTGTTGGCAGGTCTTACATAAAAGTTTTGGAAGTCCAATATCAACAGTGAAAGGTCCATATATGCAAATAGGTCATCATAAAGACAAAATGTTGGCCAAATAAAATGAAGTAAACACTATAAGTTTGTTTGGAGGACATGTATATTCTTCATCTCATTACGGAAGAACTAGGCAAAATCAGAAATGTATAATTATTACTGTAATAATAAATTTCAAGGATGACAACATACATGTGTATATAATTGGGTAAAATGATAAATACCAAAATACTTATTTTCATTTTTCAAATTTCTGTGTGGTGATTATTGCTCCTGTTACTATAAACTTTCTATAACAGGCGTTGAAACCACCAGTTTTAATTTCAGCAGATGAATTTACTCAAATAACTATCTCTTATTTCAAATACACATACATCTGCTAATTTTTATGCTAGTAAACACTTAAGTAAGTTGTATACTTTTCAGTATTCATTCTAGAAGGGGCCATGGGACAATTGATCCCTTATTTGCCAAATGACCCAAATGTTAAGGCCTTAGTGGGCCATATTCAACCTTACATCAATGCAAAATCCTGTAATTTTTTTATCTAATGCCTTTGATTCCATCTCTGGTAACCAAAGTCGCCATTGGCAAGAGTTTACAGTATATTTTCTACTTTTTAAAGGCCCTGTGGCACTAAGTCACATTGTAATAATTGTTTCTGTATCTAAAGAATTACCTGTGAAAAATTTTAAATTACAATTTGTCACTTGTTTTTTTTTTCTTTTCTTGCCATAGAATTTTAATTAATTCTATTGTTTTTAATTCCAATTTTAAATCATTTAAATAATACAAGTAATTAAAGAAACAATTTGCAAGGTTTTTCCTATTCTAAAGCCAGACAAAGGGAGACAACTCTTACATGAATACTAACCTGTATTACTGCACTAAACCAGCAAGTATTGCCAACATTTTTTAACCCAACAGGACAACCATCTGCTCTCTTCCTCTCATGTGGATTTAATGGATCTACAAACCAGACATCACCTCTCTTCCTTTTTGTTCCAGCTTTACTCTCAATTAAGCTTTGTTCTAACACTCTGTAATGGATGGATTAAAATTCATGATATTGTTTATGCTTACAGTAGCTAATTGATGGATCACCGGTCACACTGACAATGTTCAGACATGCTTGAATTACACACAAAAAACGTGGTCTGAATTGTGCCATTTAATGGCGTCACTGACACTAGAATGTCATTAGTTGCCATGACGCTGTTTGGCACTGTGATGGCAGCCAGTGTTGAACATTAAAGGTATGGCCGGCTAAGTCAATTTGTTAGAGTGCTCACTCTGCATGTAGAAGGTCAGATTATGAATGCTAACTGCATTTGACCAGACATAAAACAGGTAGCCAAGCACTCTGCATTTAGAAATAAAAGTCACAGGTCATTCAGATGAGGCCTTAAAAACTGGTGCCCTGCATAGCTCAGTTGGCAGAGTGATCACTCCATAAGTAGGAGGTTGTTGATTTGAACCCAGACCAGAGTCTGACCCAGGACATGAAAGTGGGTAGTGACTGTTCTTTCCCCAAGCACTCTGCATAAAGACATGAAAGTCATGGTTCTTTGGGATGGGAACAGGGTCCTGTGTCACGGTAGGAACCCCGTTATCAGTGTCAACAGTTTCACTGGTCAGGGTCAGGTCTATAACATCTTAAAACAGGAGAGAATCAAAGCACTGAGAGTGCTGGAAGTAGTACCTGCTGATATCTTGTTCTTCACGTGAAACTTGACCACCCAGAATTCCCTGTGAATCTTGTAAACTAGCAACGATAGCTTTCTGTAAGTCATCCGTGTCACCAGTCTCACTGGTCAAGTCTATAACACCTAAAAACAGAAAAATAAGAGTACTGAAAGACCATCTAATGAGGATCTATCTATAACAACTAAATACGGGCAAGGAAAAGAAGAAATAATATTGAATTCAAATTCAAATTCAAGATGCAAAAATGTAAAAGAACTAAAAATGTTTAAACTTCACAAGGGTAATTAAAGGTTAATCAATGAATAGCCAACAACATCTAAGCTGATTTACCACAGCGGTAGCTCAGTTGGTAGAGTGCTTGCTCCGTAAGGGGGAGGTAATGGGTTTGAACCTTAAAGACTTAAAACACTATATGACTTAAAAGTGGGTAGTGACTGTTTTTTCGTCAAGCACTAATCATTACGAATGGGAACTTAAAACAAAACGAGGTCCCGTGTCTCGGAGAAACCAACTACTAGTATAAGATGAAAAAAAATGTAATTGTCATTTCTAGTAAGCATGAAAAAATAATTATAATTTACAATTAACATTATAATGGTATGATCATTAATAAATACCCTGTGCTTTGTTAACTTGAGTACCAGTCTCTGGAACTCCGGGTTTCTCAGCATTTTGGTTGTCATGACTACCACTGTTGGTTCTTCCTTTCCTGGCATCTACACTGTCACCACCTTGTTTGACTGGTGCATCTACAGGCTGTAAGTAAATATATAAATACCATGAACCAAGAGGAAACAAGAGCCACAGGCACTGTATGGTTATTATTTGTCTAACATTTAATAAAATGAATGTTTACTTTCACTATGATTTTAAAGAAAGAAATGAGAGGAGCTGTGACCCAGGAACCATTTTCAAGGTTATAAACTTGCTTTTTCCTTCTTGACCCCAGCTTGTTGAAACTCATTATCATATTAATCTACCACCATGACAGCAGCATTTGCAAGGTTATAAACCTACCATTTCCTTGGTGACCCCACGATGCATTGGATGCATTAGATGCATTACCTTCCAACATGGCAACAAATTTTTCAAGGTTACAAACCTACTTGTTCCTTCTTGTCCCCACCTTGTTGGGACACGTTATCTACCAACATGGCAACAGTTCCTCAAGATTATAAACCCAGTCCTATCAGTAAATTTTAAAGCAAGCGATAAATGTCCTCAAGTAGGAAGCAGATATGGAGTAATATGTATTGCAAAATATATCCTCAATATGTAAACTTAGTGAAAGTAGGCCACTAACTTAATCAAAATCCATACAAGTAGTAGACAACTTTCTTTGGCTTGCTGGCTTTATTGAAACCACTGTAAACCTACATTTTCCTTCTTGACCCCAGCTTCTTGGGACTCAATATCTATCATCAAGGCCACAGCATTTTCAAGGTTATAAACGGTAAAACCTACCTTTTCTTTCTTGACCCCAGCTTGTTAGGACTTATTATCAGATTTATCTACCAACAAGGCAACAAAATTTTCAAGGTTATAAACGGTAAAACCTACCTTTTCCTTCTTGATTCTAGCTTGTTCAAGTTGTTGGGACTCATTATCAGATTTATCTACCAGGTTATAAATGGTAAAACCTACCTTTTCTTTCTTGACCCCAGCTTGTTGGGACTCATTATCTACCAACATGGCGACAGCATTTTCCAGGTTGTATTTTCCCTGTGGATCTTTACAGGCATCAATAGCATTATAGATAAGATTTTCATCTTCGACTCCCGTTATCTCTTTAATCTGGTTACATAAATGTTTGTATTTAGCTTGATCTTCCCTTGACAATGTCCGCTGCAATGATTACAAAATACATTTTTGTTGTTGGAAAATTCTAAATAAATGAGGAACCTCAAATACACTTGTTGAAATCTTAACAGCTATTCAGGTAGGATATCAAACAAACATATATATAGCAAAATGTCTAAAATTAAAAAACATTTCCTCAAAAAATAGGAATATTTTCAATATCTATGTTTCCATTCCTGGTAGCCAAAATCGCCATTGACTACTAATTTCTGAGGAATTCTTTCAAAAAGTAACCTATTTTAGCAAATTTGTGGAAAAATGCTTTAAAAGGACTATTTTTACAAATTTTGGAAATTTGGCTACTATTATTCTAAATTTATGGAAACCTACAAATATGGTAGAGGAAAATATGAAAAAGTATGAAAAAATTACACCCTGTTAGTGGCATGTTGAAGCCTCCAAATTATGATTTTAGATTATGTTTTCTGTGTGTAAAACCCTGCGTAGTGTGAGAAAGTTGTTTGCCAAATGTTGGCTTTTTTCTCCAGGCACTCTAGTTTCCTTCATCATACAAGAAAAAGAATCTTGTAAACTCAGAAGCTATTACTTTAGTGACTACTCCACCAAACTCATTCACCTGCATTACAGATAAACATTACTTGCAATAATTCAAAATTTTCAGCCAGTACTTGTCTTGATAATTTCAACATTTTCTATTATGTTGTTGCTTAATGTATCATCAGCAATTATTCAGCTATTCACAACGAGAGCTACTTTATTAATTTCTATGGATTAATCTATGAACATGTTCATGTATGCATGTGAAGTGCGAGTGTGTTTTATGGTCTGCCTTGTACCAGCGTGCACGCAGAGTGACTTTAAGGTGCTAGCTCACACAGAGTCAGTACGCCGCAGACAAGCATACTACTACCCCAGTCACATTATACTGACACCAGGTGAACTAGTAAAGGCCAACAGCAAGGAAAATTAACTTTCCCACATTTGGTCTAGGCAGCACTCAAACTAACAGTGATGAGAGACCCTGAATTTGTCTTATTCATTGACATTTTTTATTATGGCATACAGGATACTTTTAAAAAAAGTAATATTCCTTTCCTTTGGGCTTTTGGACTGACTGCTAATTCCAGCACCGAGATTATAAGAATCCATTATGAGTATCTATGTAAGATAGGGTTGAACATTTCAGTCAGAGACGAGGCTTGCCGAGGGTGAGATTTCCCTTTTCTTCATGGAAAAACTCATAATGGATTGTTTTCTTCCATTTTTATGACAATACCGGACTCAAATTGGGTTTACATAGACATCAACACCATTATAACGCCATGATGAAAAAAATTTAACTTTGTTATTCAACATTCTACTTTAAAATAAGTATCACCATTGCAAAGAATGTACCTGATTTTGGTTTATACAAAATGTATAAACTACAAAACAAAGTTATTTATTGAAAACTCACAGAATGAATATTTGAAACACACTCAAAATTTCTAAATTTTGAAGACTTGAGTGCCCTTTTCCAACAAAACAACGTCATGTTCCCCACATGATGACATCAAATGATTGTCTTTTGATTATGACGCAAGCACGACCCATGGAGGATAGAGATATCCACCATGGGTATCTTCAATGGAATATCTCTATATTACATGACTTGTCAAGAAAGATAAATATATCAAAAGTAAAAACTTACACTGAATAATACTATAAGTGATTGTTTAGGAATGGGAGTTACTGCCTTTATATCAATTAATTCCCCGTGATTATCATTCAATCATTATCACAAGCTACAGTACAGACCTTAAGTTTAACACGAAGCTAATAAATTAATTGGAGTCGAATCTGCAGCTCTTCATTACGGTACCTATATCTTGACAGCTTTGTGGCAGTTGCTCTCAGTCACTAGCCGTCCATATTTCTGCTAAACAGCAGCTGAGCTTGGACTCCTTGTCCTTATTGTTAGACAACTCAGACAAGTGTTAAATTTTCGACAGATCTGTACTGTGTGACAATGATCATCTGTGTAACTAACTTGGAAATAAAATATCCTGTATCAATAATAATTTAGCGATAAAAAACAAGTAATGTCATGTGGAATACACATATTGGATGTGTACATTAATCACAATGTAGTGTTCAAAAGAATGACAAACTTGGCAGTGTGCCAACAGCAATCTAATTATCAATAAACCCCAATCTAGATTGACAACTGAATCATTCACACCAAGTCAAGCCAAGGTCAAATCTGGCCTTCTCAGCATCTAATCTTGGCATACAAAATAAATATTCACCTTGTGCATTTAAATCAGTTAGATGCAAAAACTTCAAAATATTTTACTGTAGGTTCAAATTTGCAAGCATCACCAACTTAAAAATTTAGTAATTTACTACTGACAAAATCTGATTTACCTTTGACTGAAATCGCTGCGGCAATGCCGGTTGTTCAACAGTCATGACTTCAAGACCCAAATGGCTGTCATGTGGAGACCATTTTCATCAACAATATATTTTTCAGTCTGACGGGAGAACAGGAGAAATAATTCATCCAAAATTCCTGACGATTAAAATAAAACTACCAAAACGACTCCAAAATTATTATCATTTCAGAACTACTGCTACCGTGCAGTTGCTGAAACGCAGTTAATAAATAAACGCTCATCCATGAAATATCTGAGGTATTTTGCCGTTTGCAATGTTGACGACCGGGCGTGGGAAGTATTTTCTCTTTCAATGGCTGACAGAGGGGTTTTCCCATGTCCAAAGAGAATAAGTAACGCCTCTTTTGATTGGCCAGCGTCGGAGTTCCCTTTCAACGGGATTCCCCATGCTTTAGCTGAATATTTACAAAGAGTTGTTCCATAATTTTATAAAAATAATTAGAAAACAATTATAAGAGTTATCAGCACAATCATTTCATTTCAGTTATTAAGTTGGAACTGAAGCGAGTTAAATTGAGATACAGTTGACCATTAAATTATCAGCCAATGAAATACGAGATTATTTCTGGACAGTTCATCATGACATTCGGAGTCCCTTGCGTATTTTTGAAGTTGAAAACGTGTAGATTTTGACAGCATCAGTAGCATTCAAACTAATCGCCAGAAATCCAAAATCCAACACAATGTCATTTCTTGTAGATTCATGTTTAATGTTCTTTTCACAGGTATGCATACAACACAATCTCTCTCTCTCTCTCTCTCTCTCTCTCTCTCTCTCTCTCTCTCTCTCATGTAACATAAATACAGCCTCTCGTGTAACATAAATACAGCCATTGTCATACATGTGATCCCCCTCTCTCTCTCTCTCTCTCTCTCTCTCTCTCTCTCTCCTGTTACATAAATACAGTCATTGTCATACACATGAATTCTCTCTCTTTCTCTCATGGAACATAAATTTATACATAAACATTTGTACAATCAAAATGGGTAAACGTGTGGCACAATCAGTAGCATATGAATCAAACACCATGCCGGTTCAAACCACACCAACTAGACTAAATTATATCTGTCCTCAACAGTCCATTTTATTGACCATTCCATGGTCCTCTATTATTAATCGAAAGGACTGTCAGGGTTCATACAGGGCTGGAAAAGTCCTTAAATTTTGAGGTTTGCCCTAAAAAGACCCTAAAAACAAGTCTGACCCTTAAAAGCCCTCGAATTTATCCTGAAGGCCCTAAAAGCCCTTGGATTTTGCCAATTAGGTGTTGATTTGAAATTGTTGTAAACAGGTAAATAGACTGATCAAAATAAATAAATAAATAAGTTACATTGAAATGAGAGATTTAAAGATACCTGGCCCTCCCGAACACCCAAAATCAAACCCCACTTCAAGTGTCGTTACTATGGACATGTAAGTGATTGTTTTATTGATTTAATTGTATTTGCACCAATGGTTTTTTTTTATCAAATTGTCCCTCTGATTAGGCCTTAAATTTGCAAATGAGACCTTGAAAAGACCCTAAAAAGTCCTTAAATTTTGAGTCCAAATGTCTGTACGAACCCTGACTGTTGACGGCAGAAATAATTCAGTCTTCACACTGCATGACACCTTCTGAGACCTTATAATTGAGGAAAATCACTTCATTTGACATGATTGCTACAACATGATTTACTGTAGTTAGATTCAGTATCATAGAGCTGCCAACTGACCCGCAACCCGAGGGTCCAACCCACATTTACACATGAATTCATTTTGACCAACCAAAAAGGGGACTGACCGACAAATGACCAGAGTTTGAGAATTTGCAGTGTTTATGCACTACCATTTGAATCCACATACATGTAATCGCAGTAAATTTTAGTTATTACATGGGTAGACTAAGTGTGTAATCATGATTAATTTTGTGCCATTTGTGTGTGAAAAATCACAAAATCGCTGTGCACATCTCTCTGTAAAATCACACCACAACGCACCATTTTAATCTAATTGTCATTGTTTTTCCAGGGATGGTGCACTTAGCTAAACCCTTGATTGGGTAGATCTGGGTTTGACCCGCAATTACACAAAAATGCTAATGCAATGGTTCACCGTCCCTGCCGTCCACCCACAGCCTTCCCTTCCGAGTGGGTTTTGCCTCTGACATGGTACATCTTGGCTAAAGCAGCCGGCCTTTCCCTGAGGTCTTTCATGAAGACATAGCATGGCCTGTATGTAGAGGTTCCTGTGGTTTGCCAGCCTGGGTTACCTTGGTTCATCATCCTTCATCTTTCATCAATCGTCAAAACATTTTATTTTTAACTTTCAGATTCTGTTTTTTGCTGGAGGTTGGGTCTTCTTTTTGAAGCAATTATTTAAAGACTATGAGGTGAGAGTTATTTATTTTACGTTCTCTAAAAGCAAATACTGTAAAAGGGGAAATTTTCACGTGGGTACAATTTTCACTTGGGGAAGATTTTTGCTTATTCAGTGCTTTAGGAATTACTGTGAACATTTTACCCATGCGAAAATGTCAACCATACAAGTAAATATATCATAATATATAAAGAATATAAACCCACTTATATTAGTTACGTGAACAATACACCCACGCGAAATACCAGATTTCAGAAATCGCCAAATTTTTACCCCAAGAAAATAATCTCGTTTACAGTAATTTAAAGTTGTAAATAATTATTTGTTTGTTTTAAATTAAGGTTTCTATTGTTCATCTATTATACTTAGAGACATCTCTTTAGATCGAAAAAAATATATTGTCATTTGGTTTTCTCATGAAATAATCATCTGTTTAAAAACAAAAATGGTAACAAACAATAAAATACACGATAAAGATTTCATCTGAATGCTTGTGTATTTCAATATATCTGACATATACAGTTGTATCTAGTCTTCACTGTTGTTTTTGAAATTTCTAATATTAAATTGGGAAATTTAGTAAATTTTTCTTTGAGTTGAGTTGAATAATGGTGTTTAACATCCCAGTCAAGAATATTTCACTTATATCGAGATGTCGCCAGCTATAGGCGAAGGTGCAGAAATTTTGCCTTTGCGTTGCGCTGATGGCATTATACAGCAGGTTTCTTTAGCGTGCCAAGCCTACCATGACACGGGACCTCGTTTATTTTAAGTTCCCATCCCAAAGAACCATAACTTTCATTTCATAATGCCGATTGCTTGGCGAAAGAACAGTCACTACCCACTTTTAAGTCTTGGGTCAGACCGGTCGTGGTTCAAACCCAAGACCTCCCACTTACGGAGCGAGCACTCTACCAACTGAGCTACTGCAGTGTAAACTACCTTATTTGGAAGTAATATGAAGCAAACAACATTTTGTTTTTATTTTTCTTTATAATCTCTTTATATTGCTAAAATCTGTCCAAACAAATGATGGCAATTAATCAAGGTTTTACTTATTACATGTACATATAATTTGGTTCTCTGAAAATGTAATAACTGGTGCACCCCTACATAGATATATAGTATAGTCCAAACATAGAATAGTGGATTGAGTCATTGTTTACTGTAGGGGTTAAAGTATAATCTATATTTTACTTTTAGGTACATCATTCTGTTGTGTTGTTGGTGTTTTCAGTCACGTTTTCGTTATATAATCTATATTTTACTTTTAGGTACATCATTCTGTTGTGTTGTTGGTGTTTTCAGTCACGTTTTCGTTATATAATCTACATTTTAATTTTAGGTTCATCATTCTGTTGTGTTGTTGGTGTTTTCAGTCACGTTTTCATTATCCTGTACAATGTTTGAGTTGATTATATTTGAAATCCTCGGGTTTCTTGATTCCAGGTAAGATTTATTTTCCAAATTCAATCAATTGATGTATCTCCGGCCGTGCCTATTATGTATTTTGACACTAGCCGCCATCACAGTACCAAAGCAGTGTTACAGCAACTAATGATGTACTAGTGTCAGTGACATCATTAAACGGCACAATTCAAGTTGAGTTTTTTATTTTTTTGTGTGTAATTCAAGCATGCCTTTGTCAGAACATGTGGGTGTGGCCGGTGATCCGTCAATTAATATGACAGTAAGTCTTCAATATTTACTTTCCTTTATTTTACTGCCCCTTAGGTTTTAAAAAACATGAGATTTTAAATTTTTGTTATATTTTTGAAGCACCAATATTGGTTTACACAAAAGTTAGTAAGAAAAGTGAAATCCCACCAGTAGTTGAAGAGAAATGGCAAAATAACAAAAAGCCATGTTTTTAACAGACTATATACATGTACATACATGTGTATTTTTACTACATTCAAAATCAGTTTTCTGCATTATGATTGAGGGGCCCTTTTTGCTAAATGAAATGTCATTTTCAAAACCTTACTCTTTTGGAAATTTTGCTTGCCTGTTGTTCTACCTGAACAGGCTGGTCTCCACCACTATCCAAGAGCCTTTGTGGCCAAGTGGTCTAAAGCGCCAGTCTATGAATCACAGTGCTTCTCGTTAGTTAGGTTAGAATTTCACTTGGGCAGATCCTAATTTGAAAAAAAGTTTATCAGTCTGCTTGCCGAATTTGGGAGCCACAACAGTTTTGCTGGTATGAGCTTTAAAATTTGTGGTTCTCTGATGGTATCCATTATGGCTGCCACTAACACATCCAATACATGTATTTCTGCTCAGACAAACAGAATCTGACAAGTTTTAATTTGTTATCACTTTTTCTTTCAGTTCTAGATATTTTCATTGGAAGCTGGGGTTGTATGCCATCCTGTTTGTTTTGATAGCTGTGTTGCCGTTCTACATTGCCTATTTTATCATTGGAAACTTAAGACTTGGTACGTATCACTGAGATCAAGGTTTGACACTAACTTTTTTTCAACAGTAGCCCACAGGACTAGTAGGTAGTCGTTTGAAATCACCAGCCCTGCTTTAAGTTATGTATTCCAGGGCATGTTGCTGAATCTTGTTCTGGACTGGAAAATATTAATCCAAGTTTGAGAGTTCTCTGTCTTACACTGTAAGAGGCCAATAAAGGTTTATTCTAACATGACCTGCATGTTCCTTCATATGAAACATGAATAAGCAAGCTGTGGTATAACAAACGATATACCCTCCCTTGCTTATCTTATGACATCATGCTATGTGTCGCGAACAATGGTAATGACGTAATTTTCATACATAAAATGATTTATTTCAATGGAGGTAATTTCAACAGCTGAATTGTTTAATTGGACCTTCAGGGATTAAAAAATTCTTCAAGCCCGATGCCCAGGACTAGAAATTTGGCAAGCAGGACTTTGCAAAAATTTCACTGAAAATCACGTCGAGTTTAAATACAATGTACTCAAAAGACCAATGAATTTTATTTCCAACTGTTGCCTGGTGCCTTGAAAAAGTCTTGACAAACCATCTGTAGTCACTTTACCCTGATGTTGTTTACATTCATTCTTGATCACTACAGTGCTTGTATTAAATGCTAGTCGTTAGGTAGGCAACTTAAACGATCTGCTGATAAAGAATAACTTCTAGATAGTTATTGCGCTTGTAAAGCTTCCAATGTTCAGTCACATCCGATGATGTCACTGATTAATTTCAATTTCACACCAACAAGCAGACTGCATTGGGCTACAGTGGCAAGAAAAGAAACCCACAAGACAATAAAGATGCCAAATATGATAAGAAGCGCTTCTGATTGTTTCAACAGCCATGGGTTGACAAATATCCATGGGTCATCTATGACAGCTATAATGAGGAAATAAATTGTAAATACTGCCGGAAATACCCTTCAACTTGTTTGTTATGTTTATTTCAATTCTTTTTATCTAAGTCATGTTAGAATTGAAATTATTAACATTTACCCATGGTATACCGTCATAAATATGCGACGAATATATCACGAGGTGGCAAGTCCACCTCGTGATATATTCTTCCGCATGTGAACTCCGGCCCATGTATTATTTGACGATAGACCACGGATAAATGTTGATTATTTCTTAAATAATATCTCTTTATGTTTGTACTACTGGCCTTGATTTGATTTTATACTAATATTAAGGTGTTTTATCCCTTGTAGTGCCACAGAAGAGACATGTCCGTGTGTTACTGACAGCAGGTGCTTGGTGGGCATCATTATATTTCTTCTGGAAGATCGGAGATCCATTTCCTATACTGAGTCCCAAACATGGTAAAGTACCATACCGTATACATATTTAATTTCGTGTATATATTTTCGCGGTATATAGAAAATTTTGAAATATCTGCACAGTTAAATTTTTGCGTTTTTGAAATATGCTCTATAACACAAGAAGCATAATATAATGATAATATTCGCTTAGTATTAATTTTCACACAAAACAGCCGACCACGAAATAAGCGAAAATTAGTGGATCGCAAAAATAAATAAGTTTACAGTATTTAATTAGCATTTATGACATGTATATAATGCATAATATTTCCAAACATAAAATCTGTGGAAAGTCAGGCCACCTCCATATTTAAGGGCCACCTGGTTTCAGAGGCCAGTAAAATTGTTTCCAATTGCTTTATCATGTTATTTGAACCTGTGTATAAGGGCCACCTGCCTATAAAGGCTGTCTAACTTGCCTTAAAGGTCACATCTATATAAGGTCACCTGCTTTCAAAGGCCAGTAAAATTTTATGCTCATTATTCATGTTATTTTAATCTGTATGTTAGGGTCACCTGCCTATATAATCTGACCTTACTACTGATACCCTTAGGTGGCCTTTATATACAGGTTTGACTGTACATGTAGTATGAAGTCAGTTATTTACATTCCAAAGCTGATCTTAATGACATTATGACAGACCAGTAAATGTTTGCTTCAGGGCTATCTCTGGGTCATTTTTGGGGCTGATATTCTGCCCCATTCACAATTAAAAAACTTAAAATCTTATAGTTTTTTCACACTTTGCCTATTTTCAGTATTTTGACATTTTCTATCACTTTAATGGTATTTCTCTTTTCAAAATTTTGGCTGTTATTGATGCTAAATTTCACAATTTCAATTGCCTTGGACCGGCAAAAGGGTAAGAGAGACCCCTGGTATTATATAATTAAGAACATGTAAGTAAAATGTACACTTGGGCATTTCTTATCAAGTATATGTTCATCGCTTTATTTATTAAGTTTTATTTCTGTTTTTATAGGTATATTTTCTATAGAACAGTGTATTGGTAGAGTTGGTGTTATTGGTGTTACATTGATGGCTTTGCTGTCTGGATTTGGTGCTGTAAATTACCCATATACCTCTATGTTTCTGTTTATAAGGTAACTCTCTCTCCTCTCTCTCTCTCTCTCTCTCAGTGTATTGGTAGAGTAGGAGTTATTGGTGTTACATTGATGGCTTTGCTGTCTGGGTTTGGTGCTGTAAATTACCCATATACCTCCATGCTTCTGTTTATAAGGTAACCCCTCTCTCTCTCTCTCTCTCTCTCTCTCTCTCTCTCTCTCTCTCTCCTCTCTCTCTCTCTCAGTGTACTGGTAGAGTTGGTGTTATACTGATGGTTTTGTTGTCTGGGTTTGGTGCTGACTGACCTGTAAAATCCCATGTACTGATTATCACCATTTTACTGTGCATTTCATTTTGTGATTTCCACCATGTTCTTGAATTATATGCAGTTGTCTTGTAAAATTATTTTGTGTAATTTAGGCCAATTTGATGTAAATTTTTGCATTTCATTGTCATGGATTTTTGAAATCATTTTATCTTGTTTATTTATAGAGATGTTACTGATACTGATATACAGGCTATAGAAAAAAGACTACTGCAAACTATGGATATGATTATAAATAAAAAGAAAAGGTAAATATCATATAAAAAGAGAACTGCGGACTATGGATAAAATTAAAGAATAAAAATGCTATAGAAAAAAGACAACTGCAGACTATGGATAAAAATTAAGAATAAGTATGCTTTAAAAAAATTACTGTAGACTATGGATATGATTATAAATAAAAAGAAAAGGTAAATATCATATAAAAAGAGAACTGAGGACTACGGATAAAATTAAAGAATAAGACATAGATGATTTGATTTCATGTGTATTTATTTACATGGTATAGGAAATTTTGACATATATCTGTGTAGTTGAATTTTTTTCATGATTTTTGAAATATGAACTATAACATAATAAGCATTATAATTTTTCGCTTGTTATTAATTTTCGCGTAAAACAAACAGTCGTGAAATAAGTGAAAATTAGTATACACCAATGAAACAAAAAGTAAATATATGTAATATAAAAAGACATTTATACAGACTACAGACTAAGGATATTTGCCGAGTCTCTGACCAGAAATGTTCAACCCCGAGGGTGAGATTTCCCTATCCTACATGGATAAACTCATAATGGATTGTTTTCAACCATTTTAATGTCGATATTTGGCTTCAAATTCCATTTACATAGACATCGACGCCATGATGGAAAAAATTAACTTTGTTATTCAACATTCTGCTTAAAAATAAATATCACCATCGGAAAGAACGTACCTGATTTTGGTTTATACAAATAGTATAAACCAGGGCCTCGAAACGGTCTGGCCCGTCGGACATTTTTGTAAAAAAAAAAAAAAAAAAAAAAAAAAAAAAAAAAAAAAGTCGTCGGCAACAGGGCCGTTTACCGTTTACCGCGATTGCCAATCCATATCTGTGTGTGTTATTAGACCACGATGTTTATTGCATGTGTATTAGGTGAAATCTAACTAAGACGTTTACCGCGATATGCTGTTATTATCAATATGCGTAACTGTCCACGATGCTTCATATTGCATGTCCGCCATATTGTTTACTAACAATCGCGAATTTCCGTATTCCGAATATACACAAATTGTAATTAGAATTATGGCGAGAGGTTCTAAATAGGTATCACGATAGAACGGGAACGGCTTAAAGAGGTTCCAATATATTAATGTGAATGAAAGATATTAATAGCTAAAATAAAATTTAATCGCGTTTCTGTATTTATTAATAAAGAAACAGTTACGAAGCGCGTAGAAGGTAATTTTCAACACCCCCCGTGGAACCTCTTTGATATCAAACGGTCACCCTTGACCGACACTCGTTATGGCTTCTGTAATCAACACAGTTATTATGATTCAGACTGTAAAACAAAAGAAATAGACAGTAAGACACGCGGCACGTGACTACTTAAATCCACAGGTATTTACTGATTAATAAACAATCACCTGATAATTAGATCGAGTTGTAGTTGACAGGTAAACACGTGGTAAGGACAATACACTTAGTGAAGTCGGGTAGAGTTTAAAAGACCGACAGACAGACTAGCGGTAGTTTACTTTTGTCGGACCGAAAACTGATTTGTCCGTTTAATATTCCTGTTGTAAAATTGAAAATGTCCGAAAACAAAAAATGTCCGACTGGTGATTTTTCATGTCGGTCAAAATAAAATTTTGTCAGACATGTCCGGTAAATATGACCGTTTCCGGACCTCTGGTATAAACTACAAAACAAAATTATTTATTCTAAACTCCCAGAATAATTTAACATTTAAAACGCACTCAAAATTTCTAAATTTTGAAGACTTGAGTGTCTTTTTCCCACAAAATGACGTCATGTTCCCTACATGATGGCGTCGTGCAGTTGTCTTTTGATTATGGCGCCACCATCGCTTATTTGCACGCGCGACTCATAGAGGATAGAAATATCCATCATGGGTATCTCCAATGAAATATTTCTATATTACATGACTTGTCATGGGAGAAAGTACATTATAGCATCCTTATCTTTCACCTCAAAGAAGTGTCTTTATGTGCCAGCTCTCTCAACAATTCATGTGCGTAGTGCCAAAAACATAATTACCTTTTTTAGCGTAATTATCCACTTTTGTTTTCTCTTTCTAATGTTGATTTACACGAGGAAGCCCTACCTACTTATTATACCCCTACAAACCAGTTTGAGGGGGTATTTACATGTAGGAATCAACATGCTTGTCTGTCTGTCTGTCTGTCTGTCTGTCTGTCCATCTGTCTGTTACCACTGCAGTAGCTCAGTTGGTAGAGTGCTAGCTCCACAAGTGGGTTCGAACCCCAACAAGGTCTGACCCAAGACTTGAAAGTGGGTAGTGACTGTTCTTTTGCTAAGCACTCTGCATTATGAAATGAGAGTCATGGTTCTTTTGGATGGGAACTTAAAATAACTAAGGTCCTGTGTCACAGTAGGTGTGGCAGGATAAAGAACCCTGCTGTATAATGCCATCAGCCCAACACACGGGCAAAATTTCTGCACTTTCGCCCATAACTGGTGACATCTCGATATAAGTGAAACATTCTTGACTGGGACGTTAAACACCATTACTCAACTCAACTCAACTTTGTCTGTCGTTTGTTGTGTAAAATTGTGTCCGGCCCATATCTCATAGCTGCTTTGGATGACTGTCATAAAACTTCACATGAATAATCTTCATGGTCCAAATGTGTCAAGGTCATATGAGAAAGATCAAGATAGTGGGGAAAACATTAAATTTTGGGGGCAGGGGTATTTGACTCTCAAGAGACAGTTCTAGTTATATTTCAAATTAAAGCATATATTCAATTTGTTAGCTGTTAGATGCAGATTAGAACGAAGGAATTGTCTCTCTTTAAATTTTGTAGTAGGTAGGAAGGAGAATAAGGGTGTTATCTAATATTCAAATTAAAGGTCAAACTTGACACACTATATACTCATGATACTGGTGTATTTTGTGTCAATCAGAAATGTCACTTTATTTTTCCTGTTTCAGGATTGCCATTGCAAAACGAGACAGTCTACGCCAAGCCAGTCTTAACAAAAATCAAGGAGGATTATGGGGGATGTTTAAAACCGTGACATCTGGAGTCGGTACGGGAACATCTGAAAGTATCCTTTTCATTAAATTAGTTACCAGACCATAGCTTAACAATCATTTCTTAGCTAAGATTCTCTTTAATTGATTTTTCAAAACATTGAGAATCTTTTGTTGCTCTACAAACAAAGATTACAAAACTTAATTACAGATAGAGTGATTTTCAAAGGATAACTTTGGACCAGGGTAGAGGACGGGTCTAAAGTGACTCTCACGTACTAGGCAAGAATCCAACATGGGACATACAGTAAAACCTCGTTATAATGGCCCTCGATAACTTTGCCACCTCTTATCGCCGCCACACTATTTTGAAGTCCCAAAATCCATTTTGTTTATGTATTTCTTTATGAGCCTCCCTCGATTTATTGCCAAACCCCTTTATAACGCCAAAATTTGACTGAACAAATGGTGGCGATGAATTGAGGTTTTACTGTATTCTAATTTGAGAAAGTTTGTCATTTAGTTTGCTGATGGTCTTCTGCTTGCCCTGGGACAGTCAGCTGTTTTTTCTAGTCACCAGTTTTCTTCACCATCCCTGAGCTGACCAGCTTCATATAATGGAAGTTATCTTGACCGGAGCTTACAAGTCTTGAGCCCATTTCACTAAATTGATACCTTAAATTTCTGGACATTTTGAAAATTTTGATTTCAAATTTGCATACTAGATTAAAGAAATCTTTGTCTAAGAATAAGTGTTAAACTTTGGCCACTGTTTAAATTTTAATGATTGATGCTTATCATGTTTGCATGTCAGCTTGCCTTTAATCTCATCTGAATTACCAACAGGAAAACTGCATAACGATTGGTATGGTAGTACTAAATAGAAAAAAAGAGCATATTGTCTTCATGTTCTTTCTTAACTCATCAAGTCAAAATGTACCAGGCCAATAGTTCAGTTGAATCTATTAGCGAACATGTTGGTTTGTTTATGACTTGTCATCTGGAGTTAATATTAATTCTGCTGTCTTCTTCATGGACCTGTCGCGTATATTTTGTTATGCTATTTAACATAATAAATGGTTTTAATGTTCTTAAAATATAAAACACGAGAGTCCGTTAGAAATGCCCCTAAAATTATAAATGCTTCTGTATGGGTTTTTTGTGCACATGTTTTGTTTTTTAGGTAACAGTTCTTCAAATTTACCCCCAAAAAACCACTGTGGTAGCTCAGTTGGTAGAGTGCTCGCTCCGTAAGTGGGAGGTCATGGGTTCGATCCCCGGCCGGGTCTGACCCAAGACTTAAAAGTGGGTAGAGACTGTTCTTTTGCCAAGCATTCAGCATTATGAAATGAAAGTCACGGTTCTTTTGGATGAGAACTTAAAATAAACGAGGTCTCGTGTCACGGTGGGCTTGGCACGCTAAAGAACCCTGATGTATAATGCCATCAGCACAACGAACAGGCAAAATTTCAACTATAGCTGACGATGTCTCGATATAAGTGAAATATTCTTGATTGGGACGTTAAACACCATTACTCACTCACTCCCACACTCCAAAACATCTAAGAAGGGGTCTCTGTGGCTGAGTGGTTCACACTAACAGATCACCGTGCCTCTCACTGCCTAGGTCTGAATCCTGCTCAGCTAGATCTTAGTGTGAAACAGTGTGTCATTTCATTTAGATGTTGATATTCTCCAGGTACTCCAGTTTCCTCCACCATCCCAGAACCAACCTTCTTGACGTACACATGATGTTAGTGAAATACTCTTGACTGTGGCATGAAACAAAATTACCTGACTCCACTCCATTTTCCCCCACCATCCCAGAATCTACCTCCTTAATGTAGGTAAAATACTCTTGACAGTGGCATGAAACAAAATTACCTGGTACTTCAGTTACCTCCGCCATCCCAGAACCAACCTTCTTAATGTAAGTGAAATATTCTTGACTGTGGCATGAAACAAAATTACCTGGTACTTCAGTTACCTCCGCCATCCCAGAACCAACCTTCTTAATGTAAGTGAAATACTCTTGACTGTGGCATGAAACAAAATTACCTGACTCCACTCCATTTTCCCCCACCATCCCAGAATCTACCTCCTTAATGTAGGTAAAATACTCTTGACAGTGGCATGAAACAAAATTACCTGGTACTTCAGTTACCTCCGCCATCCCAGAACCAACCTTCTTAATGTAAGTGAAATATTCTTGACTGTGGCATGAAACAAAATTACCTGACTCCACTCCATTCAAAATTGACAAAAAAAGTAATTGCTTTAAAACACATGTTACTATGTTGAGATCAATGATGCCTTTACACCCCAAACACATCCAAAACAGAAAAGAAAATCATTCCACAAAAACACAATAGCTGAAATCATTTTATTATAACACGACATGCATTTTGTGGTTGATAGGATTCCTATCAGTCTATCTGATTGAATTACTGTAAAGGGGGGAATTTTTGCGTGGGTAAAATTTTCGCTTATTTCGCGCTAAAGAAATTACCGCAAAATTTTTACCCACGCGAAAATGACAACTATACAGATTTATTTATCATAATATACAGAATATAAACCCACTTATATCGGAAAGGTGGAAATTACACCCACGCGAAATGTTAGATTTCAGAAATCACGAAATTTTTACCCTTCAAAAATAATCCCCTTTACAGTATCCACTTCAAATCAATTCAATATTTTTATTGCAGTAAGAAATGTTTTTTGCTACAAACATGTTTTACATAACTGGTGGCAATAGCTACATGTATACAGGGATTCAAAATTATGTTTTGTAATGGAAGGTCCAAGACAGTTTTTGGCTTTTTTTGGCATGTCCCCAAATAAAATTTTAAAAGTATAGTTTTTATGTTTAACATAATTGTAAAAGTGTAGTATAAATAATTTGAAATTTTCTTGATTAGGGGTTCATTTTTCATTAAAGGTCATTGGTTCTGGATTGACATAAATAGTCCTTTGGGTTGTCGTGAATGACCTTTCATCCTGGTTGACATAAGTAGTCCTAGGACCTGGATTGACATAAGTATTCCTTGGTCCTGGATTGACATAAATGGTCCTTGGTCCTGGATGGACATAAATGATCCTTGGTCCTTTATTGCCATAAGTGGTCCTTGGTCCTGGATTGACATAATCAGCTTTAATCCTGGGTTGACATAAAAAGCTATTGGTCCTGAACTTGACATTATTGGTCCATGGTCCAGGTTGACATAATTGGTCCTTGGTCCTGGATGGACATAAATTACCTAAATGGTCCTTAGTCCTGTATCAATTTTAGTCCTTGATTCTGGATTGACATATGTAATGAGCTTTTGTCCAGGGATGAGTTGAATGGTCCTATAATGGTCCTCATAAATTATTTAGAATATTTAGCCACAATAACAGCATTATTGTACCAGCAGGAAACCCAAATATAGCCAAAAGGGTCAACATTAACGGTCCTTGGTCCTCGTAAACCATCGTCACTAGTCATAACAAACTGAATAAAATGTCCCAAATTATCCAACAGATGAATTGCATGATTCCTACAGTCACTAACAAGGACTTGCTCTCCTCGTAAGGTTGCAAGATCCTTCGGCGAAAATGGACTTCTCAGTTTCACGTCTGATGGTCCAGTATACTTGAACTGAAATTCTCCATGTTTGTTTACCACGGCAACACTGTTGTCAAACTCATCAGTGACCCAGATGTTTTCATTATCAGTGCAAGTGATAAATCCTGGTTTTGTAAACAAAAGAGTTCCATCTTTGTCATACTGGATGTTTTGAGTTACCTGCCCTCTATTTGACACTTTCACGACTTTTCCTTCAATTTCTGATCTGAGGCAGGAGAAAATGTTGCCATCTTTGTTGATGAAGATTCCCTGAGCTGTGTATGGGGTCACATCAGCAAATCGAATGACATCGCCGTTCGTGAGGATTTTCTTTATTTCCGAGTCAGTTGCCACCAGTAGGTCTCCTGATTTACATTTGGCCACATCATTTACACTAAAATCCACTTTAATGGACTTGTACTTTCTGCCATTTCTGGTTACCATGGTAACATAATTATATCCACCAATCCAAGCCTCACTTTCATTGATTGCACAGAGACAGTTGATGCTTTGCATATTTTCAAATGATGTTATAACCTTAGCTTTGATATGGGGTATTGTTTCCTGATTCTTGGAATTTCCTGTTGCAAACCACATAATTTCTTCCATGTTTGTCCGTATTTCTCTTTTAATATCTCCAAATAGATTTTTTATTTCCTTTGTGTTTATCTCCATTGAATGAAATGTAGGTGGAGCAAGTGTAACTTTCTCTTCTTCTTGCGTTAATCTTTCGACCATTTGAAGTGAATCGCTCGAAAATTTAACCAGTTCCGTGCCATTTTCAAGAACCAGTGTCTCCTCACTTCTTTCTATCAAATCATTCAATCCTGATAATTTTTGCATCAATTTGTTCTCCATGTTTTTGAGAAGTTTTATGTCCTTCTTTTCTTGATGAAGTAATTCTTCAATATAAGACTCAGTTACTTTATCCACGGAATGTTTGAGTGATTCCCCCTGGTTTTTAACCCGAGTAATACAATCTTGTATTTCTAGACTGTATAGATGCTGTGTATGTTTAAGTTTTTCTACTTCTTTCTCTAACTCTGGTTTTTGTTTATTTTTAACTTGTGTAATTTTCTCCTCCAGCTCATTTCGTTTTTTTGCGATGATGTCTGCTGATATTTCCGTTGTGACATGGTTCTGATGTTGACGCTGGGTACATTTTGAACAAACAAGATAATCACAGTCCACACAGAACATGTTATAAACATTTTGTTCATGTATATCACATTTTGTTTTACTGATGTCAGTATGTGTTGATGACGTTGATGACATTTTTAAATTTTTCTCAATATGGCAATTTGAAGTAAAACCTCTTTATAACCTTTCAATCTCACTTGCCACAGTAAAACTTTGTTTTAATACCCAGTGAAACCTCAATTAAATGCCACTCGATAAACTTAGCACCTCACCTATTGTCAGTCACAGTAATACCTCTTAATAATGACCTTTAATAATAGTGCCACAGAAAAACTTAGTTGTAATTTCACTCATTAACTTTGCCACCTTTGCTTATGACCGCAGTTAAATTGTTTAATGTTTCTCAATAACTTTGCCACCTTGTCTATTGCCACAGTAATACTTTGCAACCTCACTCAACACCACAGTAAAACCTTATTTTAATGACCCACAATAACATTTTCAACTTACTTATTCATCACAATAACTCCTTGTTATAAAGCTTATCCATAAGTTAGCCACCTCACTTATTGCGACAGTTAAGCCTTGTTTTTACTCCTCAATAACTTTGCCAACCTTGGTTATGTGCAGAGTAAAAACTTGTTAAAATGTCTCTCAATAACTTTGCCACCTCTCTTATGGCCACATTAAAATCTTGTAACACTTTGACAATTTTGTCATCTGACTTATTACAGGCATAAAGTTTGTTATAATGTCCCTCGATAACTTTGCTGTCTCGTCATCAAACCACTTATTATACTGTCAAAATCTGTCTGAGGAAATGGTGACAACAGATCCGAGTTTACTGTTGTTTTTTTTGTTGTTCTCTGGATAAGTTGAATTGTACTACCTGGCTTGTCCTGGTCATTGAGATTTGATTTCAAAGCACCACATACAGCCACTTTTTTAACCTGAAAAATAAAACAGACATATGATGAATCTTTAATTAATATTAATATACATGTGTATGTGTGTTATTTTAGAAATCAGCAGTTTCACATGCCATTGTACATTTCAATCTTTTCTTAACTAAGGTTTTCCTTTATTAAAGTTAACACAAATTTAGCAAATTTTAACAAATTTTGGCAGTCATTTTTTGAACTAAAAATTAATATTTTTGACAAAATTTAATACAATGGTCATAAGCTAGAAATGATCTTCAAAACAACATCTTAAAATCCTTTAAATTTATCAAAATTTCGAATTTGCCAAATTTAAATTCAGGAGATCTTTGTGAAACTGGGGCCTGCCTGTGTAAATCAGAAACATGTGTCTTAAAATCAAAAATATTCAGTGTTTGTAGTTTATAAATTAATTAATCATGTTAATAGGCTGAGAGTTTGAAAATTGAAATTTCAATATTGTGATTATCAAGTTAAAATGAAAAGAAAAATAAATAAGAAAATGACTAAATAGTCTTAAAAAGGTACATGCGTATCTACCATAATTTAAAAATCAAATTTCCAGTATATGTAGTACATGTATTATTTGACTTAATTTTAGAAGAAAAGTTTAAAATTAAAAACTTAATTTACTTATTGTTATTTAGAAATTTCAACCTAATTTTAGAAATAACACATAAAAATTGAAGAAAGAAAATCCACTCAAGGCTACTAAGAAATTCCAACTTTACCATGTTAATTTTAGAAGAAACGTATAAAATTAAAATCTAAAATCTAGCTAACTAAATTTTTACTCACAGCTTCAAACAAGTTCCAGGTAATTAAAATGAAATATCCGTTAGTTCTGACATTAACAGTACTGTTAACGATTTATAGCGCTTCTCTGTTAGTACATACTAGACGTACAGTAGTTCCTGACAGTCACAAGGATCATTGTTATTGTTTTGATAAAGACTGTTTAAGGGCACACAAAATAAATTATTGGTTTACTTACTGTCTTTGTACATTATAAAACAATAAAATATTGAAGTTTTTACAGAATTTGAAAAATGAAATACTTAATTCTATTTTAATGAAGTTGTGTTTTTTTGGGGGGAAAATGCAATTATTTTCTTCAAATTTTTTGGTAAAAATGCAGAAATAATTTATTTTTCAAGATAAAATTAAAGGACTCTTAGCTGAAAAATATCCAACTTAAACAAAATGATATAAACTACATATATTTAATTTTGTGAAGATTTTCATTCTGTAATATGACCAGTTTTAAACATGTTTAATGATTTATGTATGGCAATATTATTTGATAAATTTTTATTTTAATAGTTGAGTGAATATATATATAAGTGAAAAAGTAGTAATGAATAAAATTTTAAAGAAATTAAAACTTCAAACATAACACATGCAGATCAATACAATAAATAAGAGAAGAAATGAAAACAAAAATTTAAATATTGTATATAAAATACATACATGTACATATTTGTATGCAGATTATGTTCTTTTTAAACACATACAGTAAAACTTTATTATAAGACCCCTTCTAGTTGATAACTTTTCACCAATTTGCTAAAATAGGTTACTTTTTGAAAGAATTTCTAAAAAAAAAAATTTAGTAGCCGGTGGTCATTTTGGCTACTAGAAATGGTAACATAGCATGGCTTTATTCTACTCCGACAAACATGCCACAAGTAAAATCAACTTTTAGTTTGAAGCACCATATTACTCTACTCCGACATACATGTCACACACAAAATTAACTTTCTTTGTCCTTATGATGGATAAACAGATAACATTATATAGCCAAACAATATTGACCTGTCTGCTTGACCTTTAATTTAAATAGTCATGATTATGGACCAATTCATTTATATAAAGGGGACACAGGTGTCTATTCCATCTTTATTATGGGAAACATGCATTGTGTATGTATTAACCATGAATCCTAACACTACCTATTTTTGGATCGTCTTATATGAATATTCCTAATGAAAGGTCAACCAGACAGGTCAAAATTGTTTGCCTACAGCTGATTTATGGATGGGTGGTATGTTTGGTGTACAAACCTTTTGTTTTGGTAAATGTAAAGGCTAAATGGAAGGATTTTAATGAACAAAACAAGTCACAAAGTTTAATTAAAATGTGTATTGATTTTTACACACAGGTAAACATTTAATAAAGGGTTGACAATGAACGGACAGGTAGATTTACACCTGTATTATAGACCTAAGATATACAGATTAAAAGATTAGAGACATATTACAACGGATTTCAACTAAGATATACCAGATTAATTGATAAGACACACATATTACAACAAATTTGAAAAAAAAGATAAGACGCATATTACAGCGAATTTTGAATAAGTATTACCTTCACAAAAAGAACTAATAGCTATGTTGATAGGTATAGAATTCCTTATATTTGTAACCCCCAACTTCAATGCACATTACAGCTAATTTCAAATAAGTATTACCTACATGAACAAAAAATTACTATCAGTAAAAGCTAAATTTGCATAATGTGATACATCATTAACACCCCTCTCCCTTTCTCCCATATTACAACAAATATGCATATTGCAGTGAATTGCAAATAACTATTACCTACCAATGCAAACATTTTGCTACCAGTAATAGCCAAATTGATGGGTAAGGCTTTCTGAATTTGTACTCTCTCTCTCTCTCTCTTGTACATGCACACATTCTTCTTTGAATTGACAGTTCAAAATGTTTGAATTTTTTCACAGAAAAGTTTTAAATGATCCTATTCAGTAATTTAGACCACTCTGTCACCATGGACCCCAGAAATGTAACGCCTAGATTTGAATCCCACTTGGAACAGATCCTAGCATGAAAAATTTTGTCAGTTGCTTGCCGTTAAGTGCATTTTCTCTGGGTACTCTGTGTTCCTCTGCCATCTCTGAGCTGTCTGCCTTGATTTAAGTGCAAATATCTTGACATTGACATTTTGCTATTACAGGTACAGTAAAACCTCGTTATAATGCCCCTCGATAACTTTGCCACCTCGCGTATCTCCACACTATTTTAAAGTCCCAAAATCCAATTTGTTTATGTTTTTCTTTATGAGCCTCCCTCAATTTATCGCCAAACCCCTTTATAACGCCAAAATATGACTGAACAAATGGTGGCGATGAATTGAGAATTTACTGTAATTCATTCCACTCTTAGAACTGTAATGATTCTAATGATTAATGTGGAATTGGTGTAAACTTTTAAAGATTTATGAATGTAGTCGTAGAGTTAATTTAATAAATAGATGCTTACAAAGATAGACATTTAATATAAATTAGTTATTGAAATTACATTGTATACATTATATAAATCATTAATATGTACTTTTAGGAATTGTTAGGGAAATTTTATATTTGTCTCTCAAGAGTTGTCCCCCTTTGATATTTAAAGCATGGTTATCCTAGTTCTCCCACTCTACTAAATGAAACAAGGCATACTATTGAAGTAGATCTTGGTTTTTGTTTCCCATTCACATGATTCTACTTAAATATTTGATGTCCTTTGTCATGTTTGTACTGTGCCATCAGTGTTTTCTTGAATAACACATACTTAGAGAGAGAGGTTTCATTTTATGTACACAAATGTACATGTGTACAGTCCAACTTGTATATAAAAGCCAACCACGGGTACTAGTAACAGTGCCCTTATACACAGGTTCAAATGTCATAACTATAGGGTAGTTTGGATATTTTGTTGGTCTTTAAGCCAGGTGATCTCTATATAGAGGTGGCTCTAAGACAGGTTTGACTGTATATTCTCTGAGATATTTTATTATTCTTAACACATGATCATCAGATGTAGGAGCTTTAAAGTCAGACACAGCCGCACTGGAGGAACTTAGTCGACAACTCTTCCTGGAATCTGTCGATCTACATAATTCTCAGGTACCGAAAAATTACCAATTAGAAAGCCTGATAAATGGATATGTCCACCCCTCAAAAATGCACACGAATAGAATTCACAAAAAATAGCAGATGCCACTTAAAATGAAAGAACTTTATTACATCATGCTGTTTTAACAACATGGTTACGATTTCATTGATTTTTAAAAGTGACAGGTTTACCATATTTCCAGTATCTATATATGCTGTTGTGCTTGAATTAAATGTTTTTATTTTTCTGTTGATAATTATAATATAAATACATGTACATTCACTAGTTATTTGTAATTTGAAAAATAATAATATGGAGATAATTTTTTATATACAAATACATTTGTTTACAAATAAAACAAATATTTACCTTGAATGAGGTAGACATAAGGGTTTATCAACCTCAAAAAATATATATTTGTGGCCTAGGTGAGTAAATTTTTGAGGTTGATAAATCCTTATGTCTACCTCATCTAAAGTCAATAATTGTTAAATATTGTTACTTATCAACAACTCTACCTAGAATATTATATTCATAATTGTTAATGTTAATTTATGTTACAAATTTTAATTTGCACTTTAATATTTTAGATTTATACAAATGTATATATATATTTAAATGTATGTAGTTTTAAATTTATATATAGTTTTCAAATACTATACCATACTATTAAGGTGAAGTTATAAGGATGCGGCATCCCTCTCTCTCTCTCTCTCTCTCTCTCAATTTTAAGATTAGTTTATGTTTACCAGATTTTTCAAACTTTTTCATTTTTCTTTTCAGGAAAGAATTGAATATTCAAAGACTTTTAAAGGAAAATACTTCAATTTTCTAGGATACTTTTTCTCCATATATTGTGTTTGGAAAATATTTATTGTGAGTATAACATGTATAAACTTAGTACTTTTTTATGGACTTCACTAGCATGCCACAATAACATTTCCCCTATTTAGGCTTGTGTGTAACTATCATATCTGACAATTATTATACCCCCTCTCGAAAAAAGTTAAGGAATCAATTTGTCCATCTGGCCCCAGTTTCGCAATCATATCTTAACTTTCCTTAACTAAAATATGGCAAATTAAAAACATTTGTAATTTTGTTAATTGTTAAGATATTAGGAAATTCAAGGTGTCATTTTAAAGATTATATCAAGCTTATGACATCTGCAATTAGTTTTGACAAAATCAATGATTTGTAGTTCCAAAAAGAGCTTGCCAAAATTTGCTAAATTTAAGTTAAGGAAAATCTTGGTTAAGGAATGATTGTGAAACCAGGGACTGGCCTGTATATCCATCCCAATATTGTGTGAGCTCCATATCTTCCATACCTATGAATGGATTTTTACCAAACTTGGCACAAATGTAAACCAACATGAGACAAATTAGTTGCACAGGTCAAGAATCAAGGTCTCAAGATTTTTTGCTAGCTGCCTCACTACATTTTACAGTGGACTTGAAAAATGCAATATGGCCTGGCATGCAACATACAATATATAGTAAAAAAAAATCTATGAAGACCCAACACCCACCAACAGACCCCAAACCCTTTTTCATACCTGTTATGGCCATAACTAGTTGAGACTTTTGAAATACTTGGAATAACAGCATTTTATAACTCAATCAAGATTTTTTTCACTAAATCTACTCATCAAGTTCTAAGACAGTGGAGAAAACCAGAGTGCTCAGAGAAAACTTTCAAATTTCCGAAAGCAAACTTATTTAAGAGTTATGGCATTTTATATCCCCATAAAGATTCTTTCACTAATAAAGAAGTTCTAGGATGGTGGAAAAACCTTGAGTGTCCAGAGAAAACTATCAAATCTCTGAAAGCAAACCCCATAAAAACCCTATATATCCCCATAAAAATTTGTTTACTTCATCAAGTTCTAGGATTGTGGAAAAAACCAGTGTCCAGAGAAAAATATCAAATTTCTGAAAGCAAACTGGTCTAAGAGTAATGGCATTTACATACCAATTTAGATTCTTTTACTAATCATGAAGTTCTAGAAAAGTGGAGAAACCCAGAGTTTCCAGAGAAAAATATCAAATTTTTTAAAGCGGACGACTTAAGAGCAATGGCGTTTTATATCCCAATCAAGATTCTTTCACTTTCATCAAATTCTAGGAGGTGTTACAATCCATAAGTTTCTGCTTTAGACCACATCATCACTGACTTCCCTTTTTCATGCAGTATATGTAGTTTAATAACTTTTTTTACGTCGGAAAGTCAAAGATGTTTCAGAGTAATTTCATCGCTTCGTCATTTGTAACTATGGCATATTGATGTAAACAAAATTTTCCTTTAACATAAACAATACTGTTACACTTGTTTTATTCTTTCAGTCAACAGTAAATATAGTATTTGATAGAGTTGGTAAAACTGACCCAGTAACCAAAGGTATAGAGATAGCAGTAAAATATTTAGGAATTGAATTTGATGTAAGTAACAACACAGAAGGTTAACTCTTGTTTGCATGATTTACACAGAATTTTACCAGTGTGCATGTGTTTGCACTTTAAAATTTACTAACAGTATAAAAATATATTGAAAAACCCTACATAAACTTAAGCATGATGTAAATAATATATTCGTATCCCCCCAGCTAATTATTTTGAGGGAGGAATATAGGAATCGCCATGTTTGTCTGTCCATCTGTCTGTCTGTTAATGTAAATGTAAAATCGTGCCCAGGCCATATCTCATAATTGCTTTTGACGACTATCTGCACACTCCAGTTTCCTCCACCATTCTTGGACTGCCTTGATATAAGTGAAAAAACTCTGAGGTTAAAAAAAACATTCAGAAAAGAATTAAATTAAAAAATAAATTATAAATATTTATAATACATACCAGCTTACATGGAAAATGGGATTAAAAAGACAATTATGATTAACAATCTAAGTCATGCCATATACTGGTACATTTCTGAATAATTTATAACCTCTTTTAACTTACATGAATTCCATGAACAAACCTAACCTGTTTGTCGGTTTGTTTAGAACAAATAAATCAATAATTACCTACAGCATGTAATTAGTTAATTTACATATTGAACTTAAATTTTCTCCTTTGACTGTCACTATTTGTTCAATAAAAGAAAGGTTTTAATTTTTAATCAATTGAGGGATATGTCCTAGTTTTTTATTTGTTTTTTTATATTGAGACTGTCAGTTCTGGGATGGTGAAGTGTAGTATTTGTACTTTAAGCCCCAATCTAGATCAGAAACCCACACAAATACTGACAATGTCATTTCTAAAAAAAAACCAAAAAGTTAATTGAATGAAAATTTATTAATATAATCCCCACCAAAAAAAAAAAAAAAAAAAAAAATATAGGAATCACCTTGTCCGTCTTTCTTTCCATCCCAGTGATATGTCCAATCCATAGCTGCCGTGTCTATCGATAGGTTTTGGTCAAACTTGTCAGAAATGTAAACTAACATCAACATCAACAGCATCAAACTTAGGTGCATAGGTCAAAGGTCAAGGGTCAAAATCACATGGTCAAATGTTGTAGAGGTGGGGAGCATTAGTCTTTTAAGAGATTGCTCAGATTTTGATTGTAAATATAATAAAATGTTGTCTTTGATTTTGATTACAGGTGCAGTTTTGGTCTCAGCAGATATCATTCTTTTTAGTGGGCATCATCATAGTTACCTCTATAAGAGGGTTCCTGCTTACTTTAACAAGGGTATGTATATACATTGTACATATTAACACTAAACGATAATAAGACCTGAGAAATTGTAGCTAATAAAATTTACTAAATTTGGTGTACAGTCATACCTGTCCATAAAGGCCACCCAAGGGAACAAATAAAAGTGGCCTTTATGGGCAGGTGGCCTTTATATACAGGTTCAAATAATATGAATAAAGAGCAATTGGAATTCAATTCTAATGGCCTGTATAAGCAGGTGGCCTTAATATATACAGGTAGCCTTCAAGGCAGGTTGAACTGTATAAGGCATTTCTAGCTCCCTCAAGTGAATGCTCATGTGAGCTTTTTAAATGTCCCTTTGTTTGTCATCTATGAAGTTTTCACTTAACTAATTTCTCCAGAACCAATGAACTATTGGCATTAAACCTGGCAGGTCAAAAATCAATAATGAGGTGTAGTAAGGTGTTGCTGATCAACATGTTGGTTTATTGATTTATTGATTGATTGAATGGGGTTTTACGTCTCTGTCAAGAATATTTCACTTATATTGAGATGTCATAACATGTAATAAGCGTTAGAAAAATATGTTGTATTCACAAAGTTTTCACCACTGCAGTAGCTCAGTTGGTAGAGCTCCCCTGTGAGTGGGAGGTTGTAGGTTCAAACGTAGACTGGGTTTGACCCAAGACTTGAAAGTGGGTAATGACTGTTCTTTTGCCAAGCACTCGGCATTACAAATTAAAGTTGTGGTTCTTTCAGATGGGAACTTAAAATAAACATGGTGCTGTGTTGCAGAAGGCATTGCATTATTAAGAATCTTGCTGTATTATGCCATCAGTGCAATGCACAGGTAAAATTCTTGCACCTTTGCCTATAGCTGGCAATGTCTCGATATAAGAAATATTTTTGACAGGGACTTTAAACACCATTACTCAACTCAACTCACAAAGTTTTTGTTGAATAGTGCTTACAGAAGACCTCATTAACATGATTAAGTCTGTTAGAGTTATCTTTCTTTAGTTATATAATGGAAGGTTATATTGTTCAAAATTTAAAAAAGTACCGGTACCCCATTTACCCATTACAAACAAGCACACTGCATTGTCATCTTAATGGGCCAAAATGCACATGTGGCAGAATAAATCGGAGAGTGGCTTGACATTTGGCTTATCATATACAGTCAAACCTATCTATAAAGGCCACCCAAGGGAACCTATGAAAGTGGCCCTTATGGGCAGGTGGCCTTTGTTTAAAGGTTCAAATAATATAAATAAAGAACAATTGGGATACAATTCTACTGGCCTTTATAAGCAAGTGGTCCTTATATAGAGGTGGCCTTTAAGACAGGTTGGACTGTACTTTTTCTCAAGATTCAAAATACCCTGATCACACATTCACGGATCAGCCGACTGGTATCTCTGCAGATTAGGTTTCATGGCTGCCCCTAGAAAAGTTTGGCCTTGTAAATGAAAATTGGTCAATATGATTTAAATAGGCACTAAAACATATCAGTACTTTCTAATATAATCTAGTATCTAATAAGCCTATACTACAGTTGTTTTATCCAAGTACAGATATTTTAATATTTTTAAATATTGTCGCAGATATATGAGTACCATTGAGAAATAACTTTGATTTTTTAAAGCAGGCGCTAACAGCTCTGTACTTTCTGTTTAAAATGTAATAGTCCTCACATACCATGTATACATAAACTAACATTCATTATACCTGTTTAAAAATATTAACGTAGATTCCTTGTAGAATATTAAGGTCTTATTGATCAATCTTGTTTTTGTTTATCATTTATAACCCAAATAAATATCATTTATTTCTTATAATTTTATTCACAAAAATTTTTGCAATAATGTTCAAATGGCCACTATCATATGGTGCATTAAGACAAATGACGTCAATTGACGTAATGAGCTTGTAACCATTAACAACCACTGACTCCTTCATCTTTTCTATTGATCATGTGGCCAATGTTGAATATCGTAAATACATTGAAAAGGGATGATATTGAAAAGATACCTAGAATTAAATAGTTAAAGTATAACTGCAGCTTCTATACGAATATAGATTACCATAAATGATGCTGGATGAAATAATTGACGTATCACCGGCCACGCCCACAATGTTCCAACACTGGCCACCATCACGGTACCAAAGTAGCATCACAGCAACTAATGACGTACTAATGTCAGCGATGTCATTAAATGGCACAATTCAGGTCGAGATGGCCAGCTATCTGTCAATTATATTTAATCTGGTGAGACAATCTGTGAATGTGTGACCATGTGGGCATTGATTTTAGTTTAAAATACGATAAGAGGTAACTATAGTTATGTTTTAATTTCTGTGTTTCAGTTTTTCTATGCAATAGCCAGCAGTAAGTCTTCTAATGTTATTGTGCTTTGTTTAGCCCAGATTATGGTAAGTTTGTATATATAGCAGCTACATTTGATGCTGCATTAAAATGGATTTTTGAAAACAATCCAATTAGATGCAGGGGGCTCTCGGGTCACACCGGAAAATTCCAAAACACAATGTTGTTACTAGTCCATTCTTTACATGAACTTAATGTTTTGCATGATAAAATATAATGGTTGATAAAACATGTTAAAATTAATCATTTGTAGCTTGAAAAAAGCCAGACTGTGTTATGACCTGCATACTAAGGTCTCTTTGCAATTCATAACCTGTTGAGAGCCCTGTTACATATTATACCAGTGTTAATTTTACAGCACTAAACAACCATTTTGATATATAATTCCTTATCAGCTTTGACCAAATTGTGATTGAAACTTTTTTCAAGGGGTTGAAAAAATATTCAAAAGGAATAAAATTTATTTAACCAAATCAAACGAAACTGTTGCCTTGTAGTGTCAAGGATGACCAGAGCAAAATAATTCTTTTTCCATAAAACATTTTAAGAACAATTTCTTGCCTTTGTCAGTCAAAGTTTTAAATTATTTCGGAAATAAAAACAATAAAATAGCAACATAAAAACTGTTTCCATCATGTTATACCTACTACTCGTTCACCTAACAACCTATAATGATTAAAATTTGATTTTTTCTGACATTTTTTGTGCATTACTTCCTTTATTATTGTACAAAAGATTTGTTATACCTCCCCCTAACAAAGGGGGTATATAGGAATCACCATGTCCGTCCATCTGGCTGTCCATCCCAATATTGTTTCTGCTCCATATCTTCCATGTCTATGGATGGATTTTGATCAAACATGGCATAAGTGTAAACCAACATGAGACAATGTGTCACATACCAAATATATGTGCATAAGTCACAAGGTCAAGGTCAGAAGGTCAATGTGGGGGGGGGGGGGGTTAGGAGGTATTTAGCTCTCAAAACAGTTCTAGTTTAAATATACCTCGGCTTGTCATGATGGTGGGTGGTGATTAGAGTGGAGATTCTTTCACTAGTGTCAAGGTGGCCAGTTTTGGATGATGGAGAAAACTGTAATATCAGTAAAAACTCCAACCTTTGACAAGTTAACTGACAAACATTAAATCGTACACTAGAAACTGCCTGGTTTAGATTAAAACCAAGATGGTGAGATCTGGAGATGCTGTGATCTAAAAAGTGAGATTATAGACCATCCAACATACAAGCCACCCACCGAGTGTCAAGACATAATTGTGCATTATCATTGTATTTTTAGGGGATGTATTTTGTGTCATGTGTACTTTTAATGAGGATGAATATGCCTGTAGAATATAGGTAAGTATCATTTTTATGAAATCTTGAAACATGCTTACTGGTAGAGTTTTGAAATCTGTAGTTGAAAAAAATGTACCCAGTACTTGGCAATAGCCAAAACAGGAACTTGAAAGTAACAAATGGGTAAAAGAACATCAGACATATGTGTATACAAATCACTGATTATAGGTTTAAACATATTTTCTTGGATACCTACCCTTCCTGAGGACCTGGTCTGACTTCCCTTCATGTGTTTGTCAAAATTTTCCAGTTTTCAAATTATTATTGTGATTTGAATGTGGACTGGTATGTTTGTTTTGATTGTGACACATCAAGCAAATGCAATACCATGCAAATATTTCATTTTGACCTAATTCACTTGCATTTGCACTGGTGACTCAAAATTAGAAATGTGCTAATATTTTGAAATTGAGAATTTTGCAAAAATATACTAATACAAAAATTTCCCGATTTACAGACTACATTGCTCTCGATCAATACCTCTGATAGGAAACCATATACATTGACTTTCTGGTTTTATGTAATACATATTTTATCCTTTTTTCAGATCTATTATCACAGAAGTTTTAGGAGATTTACAATTCAATTTTTATCATCGCTGGTTTGACGTAATTTTTCTTGTCAGTGCTTTATCCAGTATTGGATTTCTGTACATAGCTCATAAACAAGCACCAGGGAAAAACAGTGACTATTGAAGGGATTATTTCCCTTACATGGACTAACAAAAGTAACTATTGAAGTGGTTGTCTCCCTTACATGGCCTAACTGCAAAAAATGACTATTGAAGGGGTTATCTCCCTTGTATGGACAAAATACAAAAAGTAACTTGAAGAAGTTATCTGTCTTGCATGGACTAACCACACAAAGTGACTATTTTCTCCAAATATGTTATAAATCGAAACTTTAACGTAAAGGAGTTGATTTTAGATATGATAACTTCCAAGAATATTTGATATATTCTCTATATTTTTTATGCATGGTGACAGAGATAATTGAATGTATTTAGAAGTTGTTAAATGGTAAGAATGTATGAAAAATAATTTATTTCTAGTCAAATGTAATAAAATGTAACTAACATCCATTTTATTTCTTTTCTTTACTATCCCTACAGTAGTTAAGTTGTAGTGTCCAGAAAGTATGTGGGAGTTTAGGGTCAGATCCTGTCTAGGTCTGACAAAGATTTGAAAATATGCTGTGACTTTCCCCAAGCACATGACATTTTTGAAGACGCCAATGTCGTGGTATACAGGAAACACTAAAGAACCCTTCCTGCATACATTCCTAAGTTCACTGCAAAGGTCAAAATTTCTGACACTTCAGCACCTTCACCCTTCCCTGGTCTAGCTGCTAACTCTGCTTGCCACATGTAAAATAAATCAAAATTGAGAATGAAAAGGTAATGAAACGGCTAATATTTACAGATACAGAGAAATCATACTTATCAAAAATATTGCGATGGCAATCATAAAAAATTAGTGCCCTGATAAGTTTCTGTAGAGGGAACAAGGTCTACCATAGCACATTCATTGTGAAAAATACAGGGTAAGCAGGAGAAGTAGGTAATAAATGTATACAGTCAAGCTGTCTAGTAGCAAGCATCACTATGGTTACATACTAAGAACAAAATAATCTGACTTTTTTATTAAACCAGATATTCATAGCAGATGGATGAAATGGTGTTTTACATTCTGGTCACTTCTTGACTTCCATGGTGGAACTTAATTTGTCAGCTTAAAAGTTTTACTTTGTTTGGCATTGTGGTTTGGTCAAGTATGTTAGTTATTGATCATAAAGGTACTGGAAAAACCGATGCTTTGAACCATTCTATAATCGTGGTTCTTCAATCGTTGTTAGATGGATTGCATTAAATTCCAGGCTTTAGTACAATATATTCTGTCACTATGTTGCACTATTATAATGTTTATCATGAATATTATTAGTATCTTTTCAACATCTAAAAAAACGTTTGTGTACATTTTGTTCATTCGAAGATTACAAGCTTATTGCTTCATTCCCGTACTTTCTTTAACAGGTTTAGTTACAGAGTCTGAAAGTCACATGCATGTGATGTGATCAACGCATTTCCGGGTACAAAAGCAATAGGCACAATTTGAAACGGCGGCAAATTTGGTTTCTTAAAATTTTGTTTATTTGATGGGAAACGACTGTTCTTTGAAATTGTAGCTCTTTCTGTTTCATATCTGATAACAAAATCAAAGATTTCATACTAGCCTTAATTGTACAACTGCCAAAATACTAGTAATAATTATAAAAGGTTCAGACATATTTCTATGCTTATTGGTATAACAACAATACATTTTGTATTAATTACCACTTTAGAACCTTGTTTCACCTGAAACAATGCTAGCAACTGAATAATGAAATAAGTTTTATAGGAGTCAGGTGTAAATGCGTCACATTCATATTTCAGAGTTAAAAAACCTTATCAATCTAGGGGGTAACTATATCAAAAACATATAAATCCATGTCCGAAGGACGATTCAGAAACAGTAAAAACTTAGGTTAAACGTGAACATTCACCAGGCAATGCTCGATTTGATTTGATTATAAAAACCAAATCTACTAATCTATGCCCGAATCGAGATCCAAAAGCAAAGTAAAAACTTTGAAACTGATAAAAAAGGTTCAACACGTGTTCCACCAGGGGGAAGTGAGGACGGGTATTCCGGAAGGGTAAGTACTTTTTGTCAGTTTCAGAGGTATTTCTGTCTTTAGTATAGTGACAAATATTTGATATTAACACCTGGGAACCTTGTTTCACCAAATGCAATGAATTCGATAGTGGGAAATGTTTTAATAGATTAAGATTAAGTGGATATACTTATAAAATCAAATATTTCTAGACAAGTGAAAATTGCGTCGCATTCATATTTCAGAATTAGAAACGTTATCACTCCAAGGGAGATAATTATATCAGTTTCTGTGGTATTTCTTTCCATATGGTAATTACAAAACATGTGCCGTTTCTTAACACTTGGGAACTTTGTTTTACCAGACATAATAACTTTGACTCGATAAAAAATGTGTGTATGTGCTTTTAAATTCAAGTATTTCTAGTAAAATGTAAATCGCGTCACTTTCATATTTCAGAGTTAAAAACCTTATTACTCCAAAAGGTTGGGAGCGATAATTATCAAAAACAAACACTCTAATCCATGTCCGTATTACAATCCAGAAGCAAAGTAAACACATTAAAACGAACATTTCCACCATGGAAGTGAGGCCAGGTGCTTCGGAAGAATAATCACATCCTTCCGTTTTAGAGATATATTTCCTTAGTGTCATGACAGAACATTTGGTATTATTAACACTTGTGAACCTTGTTTCACCAGAAACAATGCTCGTAGCCCAATACCGGAAAACCGGATTAAAAGTGTGGATATACTTATAAATTCGCTCCTTTCAAGTATTTCTAGTCAAATGGAAAAACCCTTTCACTCCAGGGGGATAATTCTATCAGTTTCAGTGGTATATTTCTTTCTTTAGTGTAACTTAGTGACAAAACATTTGGTTTTAATACTTTAGGGCCTCGTTTCACTAGATCCAATGACCTCAACTCGCTGTTGGAAAAGGTTTAAATGGTATAAAATGAGCTTATGTAGTTATAAATTTACGTTTTAATACGACTCCATTTTGCAAGAGTTTTAGTACAGTTTGTATTCCATATCTGGCGCAGCGTCTTCGGTTTTATTTCGTGGGCAGTCACCACCAAATCTGTCTTAAATACGCATACATTTTTAGTTCTAATACGTGAAAAGAATCCTTTAATATCATATATTTTCATTCCTAGTTTTTCCATACATAAACCAACATATACATCTTCTAGGTGAAAATATGGGATATTTCTAGAAACGTCATAAATTTTCGAAACTACTGCCATACTGGTGACGTAACCAGTTCCTGAGCAGTATCCAGGGTAACGGTCAAGCGGATAAATACTGCGTGGAACATACCATTTTGAAGTTTCATTTCTGTTGACCTCAGCTCCGTATGTGCATGCTCCACCGACTGACGTCTCTAAAACTGTTTGGTATTTTTCCAAAACTTTTAAAATTTTTGGGATATTTATCCATACGTCATCATCTGTTTTCATGACAAACTTTACGTCAGCACAATTTTCACTGACCCATTTGAAGCCACTCAAGGTCTTGTATGTCAAGTTCAAATATGATTCATAAAAATTAGCTTGTAAAATATCATTATAAATTAAAGACTCCGATCTTATTTTATCATTGAAATCCTTTAATTTTAAAAGACCGAAGACAAAAACATAACGAACATTTCCGGTGTTGTTTTTAGAATGTGTCAGCCATGTTTCTCTTATAGCATCACGTGCTTCGGTATTCTCGTGAGAGCTGGTGATAAGAATTATCAAATCTATCGAGATGTTCCCTGGATTGCAGATGTCTGTATTTTGTATGAAGTATTCAAAGTCTTGATAAAAACAGTTTTTACACGTTTCCAGTCTTTTAGCTCCATGTTTTGTGCCTATCGAATTCTTTATATAAATGCTTTCTAATTGTGTCACGTTAATTCCCATAACATCTTGATTTGACGTTAATGACTTTGATTGGTAAGGCGTTGAAAAATGAGTGTCGGAGAAGTAAATTCCTTTCTTCCCTTTTATTTCACTGGACCGATTTATTTCCTCCTGATTCACATATTTTGAACTTGACAAAATCTTTGTAATTTTAGCCATGGTCAAACTGCAGTAAACATCATACATCGTTATACACAAGATCACCATGTTTATCAAAGCCAGAAAGATAACAAAATAAGAAATAATTTTATGATTTACATTGACATATCTGAGATGTCCATACATTAAAGGAACTAACATGTTGATTTCAGCAAGCTGGATATAAAGTTGGTCTCGACTTTGTCTTTTCTTTTTCTATCCTTGTATGTACATTAAAGACCTGTCGAAAGTTTTACACTGAGCTAACGAAAAAAGTTCAAGTTTGACTGTCATGTGTACGAGATATGGATCGGTAGTGACCAAAAAAGCTGTCTAGAAATAAATAACAACTGCCGAAAAGTTGCCCGGATATAGATAACAAGGGGGTCGTGATGAACTGCTGATTCGGCACTAATTCATAAGCTTAGTATTAAACTATCGACTGGTCTTTATTTATAAGAGGAATTTAGTTCCGTCTTTAAGATGTTCTAAATATCATGGATGAAGTCTTTACCAAACCACCTGTAAACTGTATAGAAATCATTTGTTAGTTATTTTTCAACCATTCAACTGTTTAGAAATGACGTTTATAGTGCTACAACTTCCATTGCCGAGCAAAAACAAACTAAATAACGAGGCTAGCACGTCGCAATGAGGCTCAAAAACTGCATTTGGTCTCAAGAAGATTTTTATAGAGCAAAAACATTACGAATGTAATTATTTTATTTTGTTTGTGACAGGTAAATGTAAAACGTTAAAACATAGGTAGATTATATTAAATCTTTGTGAAATATTGCATTCAAAAGTAGTGGAGGTACCTAGAACTCTTTATTTTGATTACACACGTTGTGGGTGTAGCTAGCTAAACAGAAGGCGGTACTCTTCCGGAGCACCTGGTCTTACTTACCTGGTTGAAGTTCAAGTGTTTAACCTAATATGTTAGTTTCTAATTTATAACTTTGCTTTGGGGTTGTGATTTGAACATGGGTATGTACGTTTGGGTTTTTATTTATTGATTTACACCTTCAAACAAAAAAGGTATGTTAAACACTACCGTTATTGTACTTTTTTATACCTTTTACAATGAAGTACAAAAAACATGTGCATGTAATACCACCATGTTAACAGCTTGTTCGATAGATAGTCCAAATCGCCGCAAGTTTCAAAATTGACTATACTGCCTGTTTAGATATATTTTACCACCTATGTATTATTTACAAGCGATAAGATATACAATGCAATACTCGTTCTTGCAGTCTTGCATAGTTTTAATCCTTGAAAAAAATAATTGTTGCAGTGTATGATAAATCCACCAATTGAATGCGTCAGATAGGAAGGTAGTGTATTTAACATAATTCAGTGTACATGGTAAATCAAATAAATTCAATAGTATTTTCTAACAAACTCATAAAAAATTTAAAAAAGATTGCTGACACAATACTAAAAAAATAAGTACTTTTTACAAAGGTGAATTTAATTCTGTACATAGATTTAAAAAAAAATTAACAAAGCAATCATCATAACTTTGTTAAAAATAACCATTCTGTAGCTTTTTACTAGACTAGATCAATTTGACGTCATAATAAGTATATTCGTGATGATTACATCACAAGGCAATATTGCCATACAACAAGAAATTAAGTCACCGTCAAAATTTAATTCCGCGTGTATTTATTTTCGAAAATTATGTTTAAACCTATCCGAGTAGTTAAATTTTGGCATTTTTTAAATATGCGCTATAACACAATAAGCACAATTAAATTTTCCCTTGGTATTAATTTTTGCGCAAAACAAACGCAAATTAGTACACCGTGAAAAATAAATACGTATACAGTAATTGCACTTACCTGAGATAACTTTGTCAGGTGTATATGTCACTTACTTATACAAAACCAGTGTTACTAGCTATAGAAGCATCTTCAAATAAAAGACTTATTAAATTAAAACCATGTGCAATGGATGTATGTAAATACAGAAGGAACATCTGTGTATATAGACAGACTGACAATAATTATAACATTATTATAACTATGTTATTGTTCTGCATTTATCTTGTTTCAGTATTATATCAGAATGTTGAGCTATCACATTTATCTTCTAGTACAAGTTAGTGTTCATTATGCAATCACATATGTTCCGTGATGGTTCGTCCAAAATTAATGTGTGGAATAATTTTTTTAAATTTGATATTAAAACGTGTTGAGATGAAATGAGCGAGTGAAGTTTTGTTAAAAGCCGCTTTAGCTTTATTATAGCTAGAGATGATATGAAATAAAAATTTAGCATCCGGTAACTGTAACATATAAGTAATGATGAACTGTTGTAATGGTAATAAGTGGCTTATTTAGGAAAGTCGCATAAGTCTTTTTATAGTTATTCGATGGCAAAAAAGAAAAAATATTTTAGCAACCGGTAATCGTAACATGGTGATGATGAACTGATTTTGTTGTTGAAAAAGTCGAAATATGACTGTTAGTGCCATCGTTGACCTTTATCCAATTTAAAGTGTAATTTCTAAAGATACTAGATATAATTATATATAAACAGTTTTTATAGATAAAACATTTGTTGTGATTGTTAATATTATGTCCAAGCAATCGGTGTACCAATGGGTAAAATTGTGCATTCTTTTAGCCAAACACATGAAAAACAAACATACTAATCCATAAATTAATTTATTTGATTGAAGCAATTTGGTCAATTTTTCGTCTGCTATTATTTGACCTTATCATAAGGGACTGGTCAGGTATGATTTCATTCATTTTTAAGCGGCATTCACGCATATAAATCGTGCATGTTCCTCGTGGTCACCTCACTTTAGATTTTGACCTGAAGGCAAGCATATCGAAAATCCTTCCCATAATCCCACCCATTATATATCAATATAAAACCGGTGTAGTATGTAAACTATATTCAATTGGCTTATTTTACAAGGCACATTCCCAGAGTTGTCAAACAAAATCTCTGTTATGGAACGTATATGGCCTTACTTCACAGCAACTACCTGATATAGAGAATAATATTCCTTTATATTACTGCCAATTTAATTGTAGAAAAGGGTCCCAACGATGTTATAATATAATTATGAACATTATGAATATTATTCGAGTAAAAGGAACAATAACAATAGTCTCCAGTTTCACCTTTAGTTTTGAGCTTTACTTACTCTATTTTCATTTTATTTTAGTATTGTTTTTATTTCATATTTTTATAGTTCAATTCCGCTTTTTCAATCATTTAGACTGATCAGATCGTTTCACTCATGTTTTCATGAATGGACTGGTTCTCAGTGACGTCATCTTATTATGGAAGATGCACATAAATTTGAATTCCTACGCCACAGCAATGTTATTTTTACTTGCTACGGCTATATTGTTGTTTAAATTTTTGATTTGTTATTGAAAAAATTCTATAACTTGAATAATAAGAAATTAAATTAATTTTTTTTTGTTATTTAATATGTAAGAATTGGAATTGCACGACGTAACATAATTCGCTACACGATTATTACTCTGCAAGATGTCTAATTCTTTCATATTTCAATAACAAAAAGAAAAATAATTTCATTCTTTTGCTTACATAACTACTCAAGTAGAAAGATAATGGTGTCTGCTTGCTGACAATGGATGCAATAATGTATATTGAATGTCATAGTGACCGACTAGATAAACAGCTACACTCAAACCGGAGATCGTAACCTATTAGCTAAGTGATTTACATAATTGGTCCTTGTTCTGAATCAACATCATTTTTAGAGTACAAAGAGGTTCTTTTTTGAGAATTAGTTATTAACTACTATGCTAAGATGCATATTGCCATCTTTATCGTCAGAATGCTGCTTCGTGGCTTTTACTAGGTGGCAGTATGAAAAATAGTATTAATCCTTGGAAACATGTGCTTAAGAATATATAATTTATAAAATGTCACCTGTCAAACTAAAATGTTAAATGTCAAATCAGAAATAAAAAACACGAAAATATGTTTTCTATAATGAAGAGCTTTCGCGACACATTTTGTAAAAAACGTTAATGATTTTTTTAAGCATAGTTTTACTGTTTGTAGAAATACGAAGAATATACAAAAATGTAAATTGACGTTATGACTCATTTCTCTTAACAAATATATCTTCGTGTTTCCATAAATTTATTGCTTTAATACAGCGCTTTGATAAAGAAATCATAATTTAATACTCAATGCATTAAATCTTCATGAATATTTATGACTGTATTTTGTATCCATATTTCAACGTCCGAATCAGTGAAGGCAAGCTTTTGTATTTGGACAATTTGTAGCAGCAGATTTTTGCATTTGGTCAAACAACATCCTCTGGAACGGTAGAAATCCAAATCAACAATCAACATGCTCGTACTCTTTGGAATCCTGAATCTTGCTGCACTTGTGTTGTCAAATGGTTGTAAGTTATATTTTCAATTTATACGTTCACTCCTGGTAAAAACTTAAATGTTGTTGAAAGCGTTAATTTAAAATGTTAAAACTTGAAAATCTAAAACGATACATGAAATATTTGTCGATTTGTAAAGGTAAGCGTAAGATTAGGAATCTTCAGCAATTCTCGGCTTATTGAAATTAAATAGTTATATTATTTATAGTAACTGTATGCATTTTAAAGACGAAGAAGTTAAGATAAAAAAAGCGACACGAGTTCGGTATGAGATATAACAAATAGGTTTCACCTGACTGATACATCTTCGCCTTACTTATAAATTTTCAAAAACATTTTTTATTTGCATGTTATATATGTTCTTAGTCAAACAAATGTGGAAGATTCCAAATTTATGGTATTAACTTTCATCCAATGATCAAAGTATTACGAGGAGGATCACAGAAAGGGTAACCCCGCCTTTTGACATTATACTTAAAAAGTAATATTTGTTTTCATGTTCCAAATCCACTTATTTGACAGAGTTTTGTTTCTGAAGGTAACAAACAGTATTAAGTTAATTATTTGATTCCGCCAGATAATATTTGTTAACATGTGTTACTGAAAAAAATCCGATTAAAAAGTGAATACCCAGACTCTTTAATCGGTCATAAAAAATAAATAAATATGGATTAAAAATAAATGAGAAAGGTGATTGTTTTGTAGGACGCGTATTATACGTGCTTGTTCGCATTTTTGATGGTCTTGATTTACATAATACACATTTTTCAAAAACAAGGAAATGAAATGTTATCTTATTCTACATGTAAAGAAAACAGCTTGGAATTTTTCACTGGTTGAAAGGCCCTCCAATCACCACATCACTGGATGTTAACTCAACGTTAACTACACGTCAACATTCGAGAAATTTATAATTAGTTATCCCCATATGTGATTTTTATTGAATTGATTTGTTTTGTTAAGTTGTATTGTTTCGTATTCTTGCTTGACAAATTTTGTGAAAATTGCTATAAAACAGTATTTTTAAGGGTTTTCCCCACGGATCAAGATTAGCCGTTTGATTTCTAATGACGTCACAATGCTTGACCTTGAAAACAATATGTGATTTTTTGAAACCGACTAAATATCACCCAAGATATAAATGAACCATTTCAACCAATTAGAAAGTTTTGTCCACTTGTAGGGCTTCGGTATTTGAAAATGTTTTTGGCCGTTATCACAATATTTCTGTATCAAAAATATATGGATATATCTCACGTTTCATACAAATGTAGTTCCTTTTATTGTCAGTTATGGCAACAGACGTGATTGTAGCTAGCTAAACAAGGGGTTCTTACCCTTCCTGGGCAGTCGGCCTCACTTTTTTCATAGAAGTTCACGCATTTAACTTAATTTGCCAGTTTCAAAGTTTTTACTTTGTTTTAGAATTGTGCTATGGACTTTAAGACTACTGACAAAACATATATATTAAATATGTTAAAGATACTGCACAATTCTTCGAATTTTACTCGTTAGTTCAGAGAATTCGGTGTGCTTTTTGTATCATGTGCTTAGAGATAGTCAACAGAAGCAGGGGCACACACAAATAAGAAACATACAAATCCATGTCCGAATCACAATCCAGAAGCAAAGTAAAAATTTTGAAACTGATAGTTTAGAACCTAACACTCGAGATTCCTCCAGGGAGGTAAGGCCGGTTGTTCTGGAAGGGTAAGCACCTCCTGTTTACCTAGTTACACCCGTCAAATAATAGCAACTAATTAGATCCAATGATTATTAATTTCGACTTTTGATACGCACTGGATCAATGTTTTTGTTTGTACTTGCAGATAGGCCTCAACAATCCCATTCATTTAACAACCATTGGTTCATAAATTCATTTAAAAATTAAAACCCCTTAGTTAACAGAACAATTAACCAACAACTCTCTAATGGGCATTGAAAAATAGGGCCACTATCAAACAAACCTTGTATACCAACAGCTCAAGCTGTATACCACGGCTTGCTTATAATTTTCTGTATTCCTAAGAAGCAGAATTTATGTAGAATCTTGTTAAATCTGGAAAGAAAATTGTCGCTAAATCTGCAAAACTCCACATAGATGTACATTTAGTTTACGTCCCATAGTTTCATTTTCCTGTCATTCTCAAATTTGATTACACACGTGGCAGGTGAAGCAAGATAAATATGAGGTGCTTACTCTTCCGGGGCAGTACCCGGTTTCACTTTCCTGGTGTTTTCATGTTTAAACGACATTTACCCGTTTTCAAAGTTTTGGTTTTGCGTTGAGCATGGATTTGCATGTTTGGTTTTGACTTGGGAAAGAAACACCCAAGCAAGACAAGGCGGTATTGAAAGAGAGAGGTATAAAGGGAACTTTATTGAAATCATACAATTTAAATCGCCCTAATTTGGACGGGCACTGACTTTAACGTCTAGTGGCGTGGTAACAGTTACAGGTCTGTCATAGATTTCTTTTAAAATGTTATTCTTTCACTCATCAGCGATAAACCGGTTAAAGCCAGTTTTATCCAAATTTTAATATTTGCCTACAAATCGCTGACCTAGACCACCTGTTTCACTTTTGTCTCGTCACCTTATAATGTGAAATTATAAAAAGTTATTGCTGAATCTCATTTAGATTCGAGGGTTTAAAAATTAGCATGTTCAGTGTTTAACCGATCGTCAAAATCTGAAAATAAATCAACTTGCTTGATTGAATAAATGCGTTTCTTAATACGCCTATCGTTTTAAAATTCTTAAGGTTTATCATTTACAAGAGCAGCAGGTGGCAACAGCTTATGCAAAAGTTGTTTGTTTTCTTAAATCGATATAGTTTTGTTTTAATCATATGTGTGAATTAAGGGACTTGGTGCGAGAACAAATATAGTTTGAGCTAATTCAACTAAGAACATGATACTATAGGAATGAAGTTAGTTTTTATTTTGTTATGGAAGTATGAAAGAACATTTCGCACACTGAATAATTCGCAAAACGAATAATGTTATGTGTGCAATGTCCAATGCTTTCATACTTCCATAACAAAAAGACAAATTAACTTCATTTCTTTTAAGTCAACTTATAGAATTTTTTTTCAACAACAAATCAATAATTTAAATAACAATATTGAAGTAGCAATAAAATATAACCTTTGTTTGTCATCCATAATAAGATGACGTCACTGAGAGTCACTCCATTCATGAATGCGTAACAGAAATATTTGACCAATCAAAACGCTTGAAACAAAGAAGAATTAAATTATAAACGAACCAATAAAAAGCACAACGACATCAATGATTATCACATATATATGGGAACTTCAATGTGAAGCAAAGCAAATATTAAAGAGAAAACAAAAAATTAAAAATTAAAAAAATAGGAGAAAAAGGTTGTGAACAATGCAAATTCGGCTATATAATTATATCACCTTTAATATGTACAGTCAAACCTGTCTATAAAACCCACTCAAGGGAACCAGTTGAAGTGGGCTTTATGGGCAGGTAACCTTTATATACAGGCTTAATTAATATGAATAAAGATTAATTGAGATGCAATTCTACTTGCATTTATAAGCAGGTGACACTTGTATAGAGGTAGGTTGGACTGTAAAACTATACATACAATAGTTTATAACATTAATCATTTACATTTCAACACCTGTTCTTGTCAATAATTAAATATTATACCAGTTTTAATTTTACAGAACTAGACGGCCGTTTCGGAATACAATGCTTCAAAATTTTTCAAGATGTTGAAAAGATACCCATAAAGGAACAAAGTATATTTTGTCACATTCACCTGAGGAATACTTTGCATGAGATAGTAAATGCAAATGCAGCAAATTACAAACATACATACAAGAAAAATACACAATGCCTAACCTTAATGGTATCAAATTAACTACGTTAAAAAGATTTGATTTCCAAGCACTACTGTTGAGGAAATGTATTCCAAAACGACAGTCTGATGCTGTAAAATTAAACTGGCATTAAATGTAATTATGCATTACACAGAAAAAAACCTCGATTATCCGTTTGCTACAAAAATGTTAATTTCTACAACTTTGCCTATACATATATCCGTATATCTGGGCGAATCTCTTGACCGAGACGTAAACCCACTTCGTCCTAAACTGAAAAAAACGAAGGTCTTATTTCATTATGTTGCTTTATTTTAGGGAATAATATGGGCGCTGGTTATGGCTACGGAGGTGCTTCAAATGACGTTGACCCCTCATACCAACAATGGATGATGGGCAAATTTAGCGGTGGAAATCAAGGCCCTGGTTATGGAGTATACCCCGGAGTGCAGAAACCAGGAACCGGATATGTCGGAAATTGGGACTACTTATTTAAAGGCAATGGTTTAAATAATAATGGTTATTTTTGGACATTTAGGAAAAGGAGTCGGCGGATACCAAGGCGCCGGAGTAGACAATGGTTACGGAAATGATAATGATGGATATTTTAATACTGGCAACAACGGTTACGGCAGCGGAAAATCCAGCTCCTCTGAAAACGGCGGAAACTCCGATGACAGCTCAAGTAGTAGTAAAGGTAGTTCAAATGCCAACGATGCATACTAAAGAGACTAAAATGAATAAAACTCTTTGTAGAATTATGCTATATTAAAAACAAACTTTAACCTTATATACTTAGTCTGAATTTTAATACTTTTTACCCAATATAAACCTCTAATTATAAAAAACAAGAAATAGCAAGATAGATAGTAGGGGCTTACTCTTTCGGAGCATGCGGCCTCACATCCATAATGGAAGTTCACTTCAATCAGGGAAATTGGGCCGTAAGCTTATGATAGTAAGTCCCCACTGTGTATCTAGCTTCAACCGCTAAATGTAAAATAAAAATTTAAAACAGAAAGGAGAATGGATTATATGACTCAGGGATATTGCAAGCCTAGGCTTATCAAGGCCCTCAAAAAGTTTTATGGCCCTCATCACAGTATTATTGATAAGTTTGATGTCTCTGTGTCTAGCATTGCCCTTGATATATTTCACGTTCCATAGTTCCATGTTCCTTTCACACAATTTTGATTACACACGTGACGGGTGTAGCTAGCTAAACAGGAGGTGCTTACCCTTCTGGAGCACTCGGCCTCACTTTCCTGGTGGAAGTTCACGTGTCTAACCTGACTTCTCAGTTCCAAAATTTTTACTTTGCTTCTGGAATGTGATTATGACATGGGTTACTATGTTTGTTATTGATGAGATAATATGACATATCGGTGATCTCTCCTATAGCATTGCGACCGGGGATCAATTTCATCGTCTCATATAAAACGATATTGGGTTGCGTGCTTGAACTCGTGCGATTTCACCGAATTCTTTTCTTCAACACTAAGATCCCACACGCACAGAATCAACATCAACACGCTAAATTATTGTAGATTTTTAATTACTTGTTTTCAAAGAAAGTTTGTGACGGAAAAACATGAACTTGGCAACACCAAGCGAAAACACAAACATGTTGAATGCAAGTAAATAATATACCAAACAAGACATGAGAAAGACATTATAGGACCATTGATACAAAATTCGCTTTTTATACAGTCACTTGAGTATTTGTCCAGAGGTTGTGTTATAGCCTTAATAGAGGGCCATAACCTAGTCCATGTCTGAAGCAATTGATATAGACTGTATAGTACAAAAATATGCACAACTCCTTCAACATAAATAAAGTGTGAATGTTGACTTCTAACTGCTGGACTGAGTAGTATTTATCATCAAAAACAAACATAACAGTCTATGTTCAAATGTTTATAATAAGCACCTGGTCTAACTGGAAGTCATGTGTTTAAACGTAACGGCAAATAACACTGTTGGTAGCTGGTGCACCGAGGATATCACAAACTCAGTAGGCAACAATTGTGTATTATTGTCAGAAATATACTATTGTCTAAATTTGCTGCTAGTTCAAATTTGAAATTCCTCACAAACTAAGGTATACTACCTCATGCAAAGTATTTCTTTAGCTGATGTTAGTAAAATACATTTTGGTTCTTTGGGGTTCTTTTTAACATCTTGAGGGATAAAAGTTTTGGTTTTTATAGTTTTGTTCTAAACACTACTGATGAAGAATTATATTCCGAAACGACCGTCTAGTACTGTTAAATAAAAACTAGTATAAAATGTAATTAGACTTAATTTCTACTTTTTAAAAATTTTATAGTTGTTTATGGTTAACTGCGATTTTAACATGGACTGTTGTGGTTGTTTGTGATTGTACAAATCAAATATTCTAACCCATGTCCAAACCAAAATAAAGTAAACTTTAATTTGCACTGCCATTTTTACCTCTGAAAATATTAAGATTGGTTACATTTAAACTGCTTTAAACTGCATAAAAGCATGATTGTTTTACTAATAATCACACCGAGTCTGGACCGAATACGCATTCTTTGGGATAGTCAAATACATGTACACTCACGGAGCAAAAATTATGTCGCCCCCCATCCCGATTTGAGCAAAAGTAATTACAAAGACTAGTTATACCGTTATAAAAAATAATCGTTATTCATTCAAAGCTGTTCAATCACAAATATCGCAGCCAAATTAACAAAACAGAAGGTGTACGAAGTAATTATTCGATTGTGGTACAACATCCCCCAAAGACTAGGTTAAGGGTAATCCATAGCAAGTCAAATACATTTCAGGCATTTAAAAAAGCTAAAGGCGATGTAACTAACCACTACTTATTTGGAACAGCTATCTTTATCTAACGTTATTCGTCATTAATTTTGCTGATATCAAGGGTGACATAATTTTTGCTCCGAGGGCTGTACATAGTGTACTATACTTGTAATTGACCTTTTAACCCCTTGACATTTAAATAATGTTGTATAGGTTACAAAAATGTTTGTGAAGTTTTGATATCATAAAGCCTCTGTGTGAATCAGATGCATGGCGTAATAAAACACACTTTACAAACGCAGCCATTGTGTTTAGTTCCATTACCACATCGTTGTACATAAACTCTAGTGCTCGAACAAATTCAAGGAGATTTATAACCAAACACCAACATACCGGTACAAATCCCATTGACCCCAATTTGTATTCTGGTTCTGTCTGGTTGGGCTTTCATTTTCGTAAAATTGTAGTTTCATGTTTGTGGTTGGCTATTAATACATTTTGCAGTTCGCAGTTGCAAATTTCTTTCTTTAATAATTGTAAAATTTTCAAAATCAATCGGAGACGACTGGTATTACAAAGCCAGCTGTACTTTAAAGCTTCACGAGTTACCCCTCTTTAAAAACACAATTTTTTGCTGGTGGCTGTTGCCCAGAGGATAGCACAAACTCAGTAGCCAATAATTGTGTATTATTGTCAGAAATATACTATTGTCTAAATTTGCTGCTAGTTCATTGATTAGTATGTATGTTTTTGAAACATTTTAAAAATAAAAAATAATTTAAAATGCCAGTTGCTCTAAAAGGTTAAGCACCTCCTGTTTAGCTAGCTTTATCAGCCACCTATGTAATAAAAATTGATTGAATGTTACTCGTACATGGAACTGTGAACGTCAATTAAAATCCAGGGCAATCCTGGACACAGTGACATCATACTTATCAAAAATACTGGTGTGATGACTATAAAAAATTTTAGGGGTCCTGAATAACATGGGCTTGCAATATCCCTGAGTCAGCGATTTATTTGTAAGGAGATTGCGTCGTTGTATACATTTCCCGCAGTTAAAACAAGCTCTACCAAAGCGGATTGATTGTTACACAAACACGGTATTAGCATGAAAACAGGTATATTGCTGCATAGAAAAGGCAATAAATATATTGAAGTTATCACGTTTGTCATACAGTTCTTAAATGTAGCCTTTCGTGGGCGTCATAGTTGAGGTAAATGTCCAAATATGAAGGGAGAAATTGAAGGAAATCAGTCGTACCTTTTATTTCAAGCTCACTAGAATAGATGGTATTCACATAGTCTCCAAATTTAGGATTAAGAGATAAAAAATCATCTACATATCTATGCTGAGTTGAATGGTTTGGCGATAATCTTCTTTCCAGATTTAATAAGGTTCTGCATCAATTCTGCTTCATAAGAATATAGAAACAAATCAGCAAGCAATGGTGCACAGTTTGTACCTATTGGTATACCGATTGTTTGCTGAAAAATTATGTTACCAAACACAACAAATATGTAATCTATTAAAAACTCCAACATTTTGTCAATGGTATCTTCAGTATATTTTTGTTTTGAATTCTGTATGATGACTAACAAAATAACCATAATCCCTCTTCAGCACTAGATATTTGTATCTTGGCTTACTGTTTTTTGTGTATAGATATTCGTATAACGTGCTTGATAAAAAGGTTATTACCAAAAAACGTTTTCATAATTTTAGCCGTCTGAGTCGTAACATTATTTATTTATTCTATTATTTCCTGCTGCGAAAAAATGTTTTATAGTATTATTTGACGTAGAAATTTTTTTCATTTAAATTTTCAAATAAAGTTTTGTTCTTGGTGTCTTAAATCATTTTTGCCAAAGTACAGCAGTTTTTTTTATGTCTGAAATGTTTAAAGGGCGATAACTGTGTCTTGCAATTTTATTGCATCAAATTTATATAGGTTAGATCTAGTGGCATGTTTTTTAAAATCATTGATAATACATGTCAAAATTTGTTAAAACAAACAAAACCGTGCCAAACTATGGACCACTTATTTGGGGTGTTCCAAACATTCTGGACCTGTATCTTAGTGGAAAAAAAGAAAAGTTTTATCGTTATTATTTTACATGATTCTTTGATGATTATCAAAGACAAACATACTAATCCATTTCCGAATTACAATCCAGAAGCAAAGTAAAAACTTTGGAACTGACAAGTTAGGTTAGACAAGTGAACTTCCACCAGGGACGTGAGCCCGGATGCTCCGGAAGGGCAAGCACCTCTTGTTTAGTTTAGCTACACCCGCCACGTGTTTAATCAAAATTGTGTGAAATTACATATTATACCAGTTTTAATTTTTCAGCACTAGACGGCCGTTTCGGAATACAATTCCTCATCAGTAGTGCTTGGACCAAAGTTATGAAACCAAAATTATTTTGAAGATGTTGAAAAGCTACCCAAAGGACCAAAATATATTTTACCAAATTAAGCTAAGGAAATACTTTGCATGAGGGAGTATACCTTAGTTGTTGATATATAATGGAGTATACTTTAGTTTTTGAGAAATTTCAAATTTTAACTTGCAGGAAAGGAACAAGGAACTTTGGGACGTCAAATATATCTAGGGCAATCCTGGGCACAGAGACATCAAACTTATCAACAATATTGTGATGACAGCCATACAGCTTTTTCAGGGAATTGATAAGCCTAGGCTTGCAATATCCCTGAGTTTATTTGCAAGCAGCCTGCTTCGAAAATTAATTCATTTATTGATCTAAAACAAACATACTAATCCATGTCCGAATCATAATCCATAAGCAAAGTAAAAACTTTGGAACTGACAAGTTAGGTTAGACACGTGAACTTCCACCAGGTAAGTGAGGCCGGGTGCTCCGGAAGGGTAAGCACCTCCTGTTTAGCTAGCTACACCCGCCACGTGTTAAATCAAAATTGTGTGACAGGAACATGGAACTGTGAGACATCAAATATATCCAGGGCAATCAATTGAGTTTGACCATAATTTCATCATTATAAATTATTTTAATAGGTTTTTTGTCTGTATAATTAGACATGTTCTCGTTTTCTCAATGGACTGGCCACGGTAATAGGGTCTGCGTGACTTTAGCGAAGTTACATAATACATTGACACACTTTCTTACCCACTCCTGTAAACGCTCGATTCGATCGGAACAATCTGGTGGCAAATCAAGAGCTCGGACCTAATTCTACTGAAACGTTGTTAGGTTGCACCGAAGGAATATAGGAGCAAGTCTGTTCCCAACACCTGATCTCGATTTCTTTTTTTGTGGGATTACCATAGATGTCCACAAAAGGTGTTTTCACGTCGTGAGATATCACCGCCTACACAATAAGAGGTCTTCTCACGAATCTGTCGCTTTCCGTCACCTTCCCACCCAGTAACGGTGACGATAGACAATGCTCAAACGAGATCATACGGCGGCGATTTATTGCTCTAAATATATATATACAAAACATGGACTTTCACATTCTGTTGCCAAAACTGAAATTAAATAAAGTTAAATAAATTGTCGTGGTACTATCCCGATAAAATACGGGTGTCGGCAACCAGTGCATACGTACTAGAATGAAATATATAGATGTATTGTTTTCAGTACAAGTTATGTAAATGCGACTTTTTACTTAGGGGATTATATCACAATAATTTTTCCATCATAATTTATTTAAAAGATTTGGCGAGAAGCCGTTAGAATTTGGTACTTTTATATTAAAAATCTCTACTCTAGGACAAAAGAACATTAAATCTCTGTAATATGGTCTCTGTTTACAGTAATTGCTTGGTTGTCAAAATCATGCCCAAATGGTCATTATGGTTACTACTCCCCTTAAGTACGCATATGGTGGTAGGTTTTAAGCAAATTCTTTGATGAGTAATTTCTCAAATTCTTATCCACAAATTCCTTTGTTGGTTCGGAGCTGGTTTAAGACGTTTATAGGACTACCTTTCTGAGATTAAATTTCGCTTCTGTGTGTACTTGGATCAACGATTATCTATGCAGATGGTATACGAGAATCACGCTGTCCGTCCGTTCCACATTGTGTTCATTCCATGTAGATGGATTTTGATGAAACTTGACACAAATATAAAAATTAACATGAGGTAATGTTTTGCATACTAAATTTAGTGTTCACCCGTCTGTTGATTTTAGCATTGTTCAGAGTAAAAAGGTCTGCTTATGATAAAGTAAGCTTATATGTTTGTAATAAAAAAACAACCATACTGATCAATGCCCGAATCAATTTAGAATATTATCATTAATGAAAATATCACTGTTATATCTATTGAACTAAAACCTTAATTACCCAAAATGCTGCCGCAAGCCCATTTAAAAAGAGACAAACATTGGGACGGGGGTAGGAGACTGCTCTGCTTCTTAATCAAAAACAAAAATACTAATCCATATCCGAATCACAATTCAGAAGCAAAGTAAAAACTTTGGAACTGACAACTCGTGAATTTCCACCAGGAATGTGAGTCCGGGTGTTCCGGAAAAGAAAGCACCTCCTGTTTAGCTAGCTACACTCGCCACGTGTGTTATAAAAATAGTGTGAAAGGAACATGGAACTATGGGATGTCAAATATATCTAGGGCAATCCTGGACACAGAGACCTCAAACTTATCAACAATACTATGATGACGGCCATAAAGGGTCTTTGAGGGCCTTGATAAAGCTAGGCTTGCAATATCCCTGAGTCAACAATTTATTTACAAGCAGCCTGCTTCGTTGGACAAAGTCCTTGTAGTGGGAACAACCTCTACCATTGCGTATTATTTGGGAAACAATTGCATTTTTTAACTATTCTAAGATTTGGGAAGTTTGAAGTTTTATAAAAAAAAAAATGTTTCATAATCTTTGTTCCAGCACTACTGATGAGGATTGTATTCTGAAACAGCCGTCTAGTACTGTAAAATGAACATTGGTATAATATGAAATAGCACCGGGTCAAGCAGACACAGTACGTGACCTAAGTGAAAATGAATCAATTGATCTGTTTTTCCTTTCCCTAAAAGGTCAATCGGCCTTGTCTAGACAGTTGACAAACAACCAATTATATTTGTTGTATATGTGACGATATTGACTTAAGATGTTAAAAGTAGAATCATGTTTCTGTCATAACAACTATTAAAAAATATTTTGTCAAGCTTTTTTTCAAGCTAGAATAATTTTTACAATTTGAAAGAAGTGTATAAGTTATTAAGAAATTATGTTATTTCATCACACTTTGTGAACATAGTAAAGAATTAGAATCTATAATTTAAAACACATTAAAACTTAACACCATTTAATCTTTCTGAACTTTTGTTTTCTAATGAATATTTATGATCTATGTTTGTTTATTATTTTGTAATCTTAGTTACAAAAAATTAATCAACATTAGCAGAGGGTGAAGTTTTTTTGGACAGTTGAAGTTAAAATGTTGCTGTTGTCGATTTTCATGTTAAATTCAGTTATTTTAACATATGCATGTAAGTTTAATTTTCCTCTATCTTCTCTGCTTACAAACGCCCATTACAAGACACCACTCCTTGCTTTGAATATTCAACACATGCAGGTAACTTCGATAAAGTCATTTTCTCGAAGACTGGATTTTATTTACACAAGATAATTTTTTTCAATTGCAATTTGTTGTTGAATGTGATTTACGCAATATCAGTTGTTTGGTTGAATTTTATTTACGCAATACCAATTGTTGCAATTGCAATATTTGTTTAATTTTATTTACGCAATATCAATTGTTGCAATTGCAATTTTTGGTTGAATTTGATTTATGCAATAGCAGTTGTTTGGTTCAATTTTATTTACGCAATACCAATTGTTGCAATTGCAATATTTGGTTGAATTTTATTTACGCAATATCAATTGTTGCAATTGCAACATTTGGTTAATTTTATTTACGCAATATCAATTGTTGCAATTGCAATATTTGGTTGAATTTCATTTACGCAATATCAATTGTTGCATTTATTCCATACTTTTTCCCCGTAAATTTGAAAGTTTGTAAAAATATGGATATCGATTGATTTTTTTATGTGCTTAGCAACTCCGTTCTCAAGAAGTAAGCATTAGTATTTATTCTAATAGAATATAAAAATCAATAGAATTACATAAATTTAAAAATAATTCATTATTATTCAATCTTAAAAATTGAATCGCTTAGTGCATTTTCTTTTATTGTTACTACAACTGCAATGCCAGGGGTTTATATTTGTAAAAAGTACGTTGTTGAGTAATGGTGTTTAACGTCCCAGTCAAGAATATTTCACTTATATCGAGATGTCGCCATCTCTTGGCGAAAGTGCAGAAATTGTGCCTGTGCGTTGTGCCGATGGCATTATACAGCAGGATTCTTTATCGTGTCACTCCCATCGTGACACGGGACTTTATTTTAAGTTCTCATCCGAAAAAAAACCGTGACTTTCATTTCGCAATTAATGCCGAGTGCTTGGCGAAAGAATAGCCACTACTCACTTTCTAGTCATGAGTCAAGCCTGGCAGGGGTTCGAACCCACTACATACAACTTACGGAGCAAGCACTCTACCAAGTGAGCTACCGCAGTGGTTAATAAAACAAGTTGTGTCATATGGCATATACATAACTGACTAGATGAACGTCTCTAATCAAACCGGACTTTAAAAAAATGGCGAATGTTGATAGCATGTTCTGCTAACATCGGTTTTCAGAATCTATTTTTTTAGTATATATTATATAGTTTATTATAGGTGAGATACAAATTCAGCGTTATAAGGGTCTTAGTTGATAAATGTTGATCATCTTAATTCTGGAGATAGTCATTTATCGTAAAGGGTCCTTATTACAGTCACACTGTATTAAAAGATCGTGTTTTGTCAGTAATTTCATTGCGTGGTTCGTGTACTTTTAATATTTTAGTTCTACAAAGATGTCAAAATATAGATATAATTATTAACTTTTCTATATTATACAACATGCATTGACCTCAATTTGGTGATATAATTGTTGTATTATAAAATTGGTAAACCTTTCACCCTCTGCTGTCATTGTAGTTACTTTGTTGTCCTTCCAAATCTTCCTCCTATTTTGGAAGCAACATTAACCCGAGTAAATAAAGTAGCCCTTTTCAATTCTTACATAATCAAAATTAAATCCAAGGAAATAAACAATCTCCGGTCAATAACAATTTTTTAATCAACTTTTCTTGCACGTGCCAGGTCATAACATTAATTTGATCATCTGGCGTCTTTTAGTCCAATAAAAATGCATGAAAAATATAATTTTATAATAATTGTATTGTTTTAGGTTTAATAATAAAATGACTGCCAGTTTTCACAGTTTTTGTATTGTTTTGGAATTGTGGCTTGTTTGTCTAGGAATTATCAAAATGTATTTTCTTGATAACTGTCTAGTTTAATTTTTTGTTACTTTTAAGCATATTAACATTGAAATATCCTTTAACATTTTTAAAGATGTCGCTATTTTTATAAATTCCCGTCATAACTTGGTATCCGGCGGTGGCGATATGTGGCCATTTACTTGTATTGTGTCGTGTTGACTATTTCATTGAGAATCAGTTGCAATTTTTACTGTGGTAATTAGCGATAGTTTATCATAAAATTATTCTATTTTATGTGCAATAAGAATGTATATTAAGTTAACACGTCATTTGTCTTACTTCACCCTATATAACCAGTGTAAGCAAACAGTACAGACCTGTCGAAAGTTTAACACTAAACTAATAAATAAGCATCAAATGAAAGCCCATCTCGGGCCTTCGTTGGCTATATCTCATTAGCTGTTATATATCTCTCGACAGCTTTACAATCACTAGCTATCCTCATCTCTGCCAATAGGCAACCGACCTTCGACTTTTTTTCGTAAGCTCAGTGTTAAACTTTATGTAGGTTTCAAACAAAGACCAGTGATTTTTTGTCAGGTATTCCGTTTACCTCCACCACCCATGATCTGTGTCTCTTGATAAAACAATCTCAAAAATGATTTTGTTTCCAGCATTTTGATAAATACGGTTGCACACATTGTCTTAATTCTAGGACAATTGGAAAATTAGTCACGTTAAGTCAGTTGAAAGAGTGCTCGTATCGTATGTTGCAGGTCGTAGGTTTGAACCCCGATAAGGTCTGAGCAAGACTTAAAAATAGGTAGTGTCTGTTCTTTCGCCAAGCAGTCAGCATTTAGAATTCATGTCACCGAGTCTTCAAAAGAAAGCTAAAAATCCAATATCCCGTGTCACGACAGGCGTGCCGACTTTAAGAACACTCCCTGCACATTGCAAATTTCTACCACTTCACCTATAGCTGGTGACGTCTCGATATAAGTGAAATATTCTTGACCAGGATGTAAAACCAAATCCAATCAACCCTGATAGAATTCACTTTAACATATTGCGAACGGAATATACGAACACTTGGACATGTTCGTATATCGGGACTTGTAAACGTGGGAACATCATTCTGAGTCTTTACAAACCAAATTCAAAAATATATGCCATTATTAAATTCCTACCAATGGTATTATTTTCAGGGAGTCCAGGATACGATGTTACAGAATTGCACAATTTTGGCTCACCTCATAACCAATGGTTACCAGGTGATTTTAATACTGGAATGAATGGCGGACAAATGTTTGAAGCAGGACACTTCATGAACCAACCTGAATATCCAGGTGGAATTGATGGGATGTGGCAAAACATTGAAAATCCGGATACCTTCCACAATTTTCCAGGTCTGTGGAAGAGTCCTGATTTACATGGATATGTGTTCGAAAATTCGCTTCCATCTTATAGCGAAGACGACCATGGAAAATGGAATGTACCTGATACAGCTATTGGAATGCCAGATTACGTCAACAATGCTTTTGGCCACCATTACAAAGAAAACCTACATGATGATAAAAGTCCAGAAAGTGGAAGTAATGTGCAAGTTGGTTCTTAAATTTTACGAATTTTTGCCCTTTTAATGAACAAATATCAAAATTGACAAAAACCCCGTGTTCCTTTGTTGCGTGCGCCTATCCGTTATGGAAAATATCCACAAAGCAAAGTAAAAATTCCACCAAGAAATTGAGTTGAAAAATGGTGTTTAACATCCAAGTCAAGAATATTTCACTTATATCGAAACGTCGCCAGATTTAGAAGGTAAAGAAATGTTGCTTGTGCGTTGCGCTAATGGTATTATACAGCAAGGTTTTTTATTGTGCAAAGCCTGTCAAGACACGGAACTTGATTTATTTTTAGTTACCATCCGAAAGGGATCGTGACTTTCATTTTGTAATGTCGAGTGCTTGGCGAAAGAACAGTCACTACCTACGTTCAAGTCTTGGGTCAGACTTGGACGGCGTTGAACCCACGACCTCGCACTAACAGGGCGAGCACTCTTACCAACTGAGCTACCTCAGTGGTCCGATTATTCACGCCGCACATGAATTTAAAATTAGCATTGTGATAAAATAGTTATTCTTTCGCAAAAAAAATTGATTTCACAATTTTCGTCCAAGCACTACTGATGAGGAATAATATCTCGAAACGGTGGTCTAGTGCTGTAAAATTTACAATTGATAAAATATATAATAAGGATAACAGAAATGTTTTGTGATGGCGGTTCAAAGCTGGTGTTTTATTATCATTATAATAAATACACCAAACCACTGCGGTAGCTCAGTATAGTTGGTAGAATGCTCGCTTCGTAAGTTGGATGTCGTGGGTTCAAAACCCGACCGAATCTGACCAAAGGCTTTAAAGTGGGTAGTGACTGTTCTTTCGCCAAGCAATCGGCATTACGGAATGAAAGCTCCGGTTCTTAAAATAAACGAGGCTCCGTGACATGGTAAGCGTGGTACGATAAAAAACCCTGTTGTATAATGGTATTAGCGCAACGCACAGGCAAAATTCTCACCTTCGACTATAGGTGACGACGTTATCTATATAACAGAAATATTATTGACTAGGACGTTAAACACCTACTACCACCTGGTTTTATTTGTAATCATACATAGGTACATATACATTTGTGACATTGTAAAAATATACACTCACTATTCGTACATTATAATCTTCCAATACAAGTTATTCAATTCTTATTCGAATTATTTCTCTTATCCATATGCGTGCAAAATTCTGTTTTTATGTTTTTTCTGCATGTTGCACACACTTAAAAAAGACACCAAAACTTCAGTGCCCGAACATGTCTAGATAGTAATTTATCATACCACGAAAACCAAAATAAGTTACTGATTTTTCATCGTTTAATTGGAGTACTTTTACGTGATATTGTAACATATTTATTTTTGCGGTTTACTATTTTCGCTTATTTCGCGGTCGTTTGTTTTGCGCGGAAATTGATACCGAGCGAAAATTTATGTAATGTTGATTGTTTCAAACATGCAAAAAATTAACTACGCGAGTCTAAATTACTATACCGCGAAAATAAATAAAACTACGTATTTACGACTGTATACTTTCATATATAACTTGCGTATAGTTAAAATTTGTATTTCAATATCAATAATCTCGAAACATGTAAATTCGCGTATTAATGATTACATATTATACCAGTTTTATATTTACAGCACTAGACGGCCGTTTCGAAGTACAATTCCCCATCAGTAGTGCTTGGGCCAAAATATGAAACCAAAACTATTTTGAAGATGTTGAAAAATTATCCAAAGGACCAAAATATATTTTACCAAATTAAGCTAAGGAAATACTTTGCATGAGGGAGTATACCTTAATTTTTGCGAAATTTCAAATTTTAACTTGCAGGAAATTTAGACAATTATAGTATATTTCTGACAATAATACGAAATTATTGCCTACTGAGTTTGTGATATCACTTTATTGTAAAAAGAAAGGGTCCATGTAAACACTAGGCACAACAAAATCATCGTATCCAGTGTCCGTCTAAGGAAGAAAAATAATAATCAGCGTGTGAGTGCGACTGGACGGTTATTGTTTCAGCTGCAAATTATTTTCTAGCTAGCATACTCTTGCAAAACAATCGGCCTCACTTCCCTGGTGGAAGTTCACGTGTTAACCTAACTTGCCAGTTTTAAAGTTTTTACTGGTCCTGGATTGTAATTCGGAACTGGATTAGTATATTTATTGTTGATTCTAAATTTTACGTAACTGCTAAATTTTATATGTAAAAATAAAACTGAGCTAATATGTCTTTTCCAGGATCGACAAGATTTTCTCAACCAGACAAACACTCCAATGTAAATCATCAAAAGTGGATGCTAAATACGTTTGGAAATGAAAAATCAAGCAGGTCATCCACAGTATCGTCTTATAACAGACACGGTCTAGACGACCCTAATGAAAATTATAATCTTGGACATCAGCAATGGATGGATGAAAGATTCAGTGACGATAGAAATGGATTGCCGTCTTATGCTGCACATGAACTAAATAATAATAAAGATTCTGATTTTGATCATCGAGATTGGGTTTTTAAAACGTTTGGTCATAAAAAATACAAACAATTTCCATCTTACGGAGGATATGGCCTGAGTAAAGTCAGTAATCGAAAAGGTAAAAATGATTGGGTTTTGAAAACTGTAGGCAATAACGATTTGCAGTCTCCGGAAACAAGTCACAGGTGGCATGATCAGGATAGAGACAGTGATAATGGGTTGAATTTAAATCACAATAACCATAAAGACTGGTTTATGAAAACTTTCGTTAACAAAGATGTACAGTCTCCAGAAACATCCGAGGGCTGGTATGAACAAGGTAAACATAGTGACAATGATATGAACTTGAATCATAATAATTATAAGCGACTGAGTTTGAAAACGTTTAGCAATAAGAATTTTCATTCTCCAGAAGGATATGGTCAAATTAAAAGCAGTAACAACGATTTTAACTTGGATCATAATGACCATTCACATTGGTTTATGAAAACTTTTGGTAATAAAGAGTTACAATACCCAGACACATCTCACAGATGGCATGATCAAGAAAGAGGCAGTGACAATGATTTGAATTTGACTCCTAATAGCCATAAGCAATGGATGTTGAAAACGTTTGGCAATAAAGATTTTCAATCTCCAGAATTATCTGATAGAGGATATCATCAAGAAAGAAACAGTGACAACAATTTTAACTTGAATCCTTATAATCAAAAGCAATGGATTTTGAAATCTTTAGTCAAAACAGATTTTAAGTCCCCAGAAAGATCTCACAGATTGTATGATTATGACGAAAACAGTGCCAACGATTTAAACTTGAATCAAAATAGTCATACACGTAATACAGGGTTACAGTTACAAAATGATTTGCAGTTCCCAGAAACATCTCATAGATGGCATGGTTACAATGAAAACAATGACAGGGACTTGAATTCGGATGATAACAGTCATAAGCAATGGGTTATGAACACTTTCGATAATAAAGAATTACAGTTACCTGAAACATCTCAAAGATGGTTTGATCAAGAAAGAAACGATGGGAACGATTTAGACTTGGATCGTAATAGTCATAATAATTGGTTTATGAAAAATTTCGGTAACAAAGATGCACAATTTCCAGAAAAATCTCAAAGCTGGTATGAACAAAGTAAAAACAGTGACAAAAATTTGAACTTGAATAATAACAGTCATAAGCAGTGGGTTTTGAGAACTTTTGGTGATAACAAATATTTGCAATCCCCATCAATATCAAACGGACGGTATGATCAGGCCAAAATCGGCGATGCCAATTTTAATCATAATTATGATAATCATAACCAGTGGATTTTAAAGACTTTTGGTGATAACATTGACATCTTGCATCAAAGACCCAATGGTCCGTACGACAATCTACAAAATAAAGATGCCAGTTTCATCAATTACGAGATAGTTGGTAGGTCGCAATCACCAATATCATCCGACAGTTGGTATGAACCAGAACAAACAATGTATTCTGATTCTGACCATCGACGATGGATTCAGAGAGAGTTTCATGACAAAAGTCACAAATCTCCTATTTCGCGGTATGCAAAAGATTCTTATAGAAATCCCAATTTTGACAATCCAAAACCAATATTTAAATTATCTGCTGGTGACAAAACAGAAGACTATCTAACCACAGGTCAACCTTATATTTCAAATAATCCATACCAAGGTGAAAATACAAATACTGAGCATAGCAAATGGGTTAAGAAAACATTTAATGATGGAACGGAAAACGATTTATCCCCACGATGGAATGAACCACGTCCGATTGCAAATAGAAATTATGAAGAAGACTGGACGGCGAAAAAAATCGGAGACGCCAGACAAGTTGCCATGACACCGGAATCTTCGTATGAAAATTATTCACCACAACAGCGTACCAACTCGCATTCTGATCACTATAAATGGATTTTAGACAATTTCCATGATGGTCGACAAGACGTGTCATCACCGGTGTCATCTTTTGAACGATATAATAATGGACATAACGAAAACTTTAATTCTGATCATCGGCAATGGATGCTGAAATCATTCACAAACAAAATACACCCATCAATACTACCTGTTAAAACCGGAAATTCAAATAGTGAACATCAGCACTGGATGTTGAGTACCTACGGTAAGGAAAATAATCGACCAATTCAAAAACATCCTACTGAAAACATAAGAGGCACTGACAGTTATAATTCTGAACATTTAAATGCAAAATTAAATAACATTTGGCGAAATGGAAACTTACAATCTTCTGAGGCGAATAATGATTTGGCCAATGATCAGAAGATAAAGGACTTGATTTCCAGCTCGGACAGTAAAACTAAATCGGATTTTACAGATGGAAGTGTAAAGAATGACATTTATACATCCGTTAATGGTGGCAATGCCAATCAAAGTGCTTCAACCGCTAGCATTTCTCCTGGTGATGATGACATCGACAGTTTCTCTAAGGATCATCACATCAATACTGCTCATGACAGTGAAGGATATTCAAAAGATTCTGACAGCAATGCTAATTCGACTCTTGTTACCAGAGAAAATTATTTAAATGACACTGACGGCAGTCATGAGAGTGAAAGTAACTCTAATGGTCTTGCCGGAACGAATTTTCCAGTCTCTATATTGGATAAAAGTCAAAACCAGTCTGCTCAAGACCGTAAAACTTATGTGCATAACGTAACAGTTTCTAAAAACCCTTTAAACGATGATGAATACGCGTCTACCCAAGAACCGTCTTTTACAGATCAAAACGGAACGGTTCATATAAATGGTATCGATAGTCAGAACATCTCTTCAGATAACAATGAGGCGATTCTTGACCACTCTACAATTGATGGCGATCAACAAACGCTCAATAAAGAAAACAACCAATACCCTTCTTATCATGACAGCGAAGGTTACTCGTCTTATCACGAACGATCGGTTCCGAAAACGCCTAAAATCAAACATGATCAAGATAGTGAAAGTTATTCGACGGATACCAATGGCTTGATTCAAAGAAGTAACTCGTCTGAGCTCAATGCAACAGTTGCTGAAAATAGCTCGTCTGAGGACAACGGAACAGTTGCTAAGTCGGTTACAACCGATGATCAGGATAGTGAAAGTTATTCGACGGATACCAATGAATTGATAAAAGGAAGTAACTCGTCTGAGCTCAATGCAACAGTTGCTGAAAATAACTCGTCTGAGGACAACGGAACAATTCCTAAGTCCTCTACAGTCGATGATCAGGATAGTGAAAGTTATTCGACGGATAATGATGGAAGTAACTCGTCTGATCTCAATGCATCGGTTGCTGCAAATAAATCGTCCGAGGGCAACGGAAAAGTTCCCAAGTCGTCTACGATCGATGATCAAGATAGTAAAAGTTATTCGACAGATACCAATGGAATGATTCAAGAAAGTAACTCGTTTGATCTCAATGCAATGGTTGCTGCAAATAAATCGTCTGAGGGCAACGGAACAGATCCTAAGCCGTCTACAATCGAAAATCAACAATACTTAACTTCTTATGACACTGAAAATGACTTGGATGATAAGTATAATGACGAACAGAAAGAAACTACTCCCAATCATAAAAATAATTTTAATTGGAATTTCAACAGTGTTTATAGGACAAATGTTAAAGACGCAGCATCGAATTAATTTTTTCCTTTGTTTTCACGAGAAGCATGGGTGTATGTAGGTATTTTACTTCTTTCACACACAGGTAGTGTTCATAGTTTATGTATCAAACGTTGAGTGTTGCATTATTTTTTGCCATAATAACAAAATTGCATTAGGACTATATTGATAAACTGACCCGGGGTTCACACTCATTCCTTAGTTAAGATTATCCTTGGTCTTAAATATATCTAATTTTTTTGAAATCTTTAATATAATCTCAAATACAGTTCGTAGTAAAAATAGAACACAGATATTATAAACTTTAGAAGATGGATCTTAAAAATGGTACTTTGATATACATGTATTACATATCTTGCAAAATAACAAAGATATGAAGATTTCAATTTTGACATTTATTTTAAGTGAAGAAATAATTATGAAACCAGGCCTGTTACTTGTTAAACTGTCTATATGCATTATCCATGACAACCATTCATGACATTTATGTAGAAAACTACCGAAATAATTATTTATAAATCATTCAAAATATGTCAGGTAAATGGAATACTGTAAACATTTATTTTAGCTGTGTACTAATTTTTACTAAACCTCATTTAATTTCAATTTTGCAGCACTCAATGACTGTTAAGGAATCAGTAGTGCTTGGATCAATATTGTTGAAATATATACATTTGTAAGGCGTTTAAAACAATGGGAAAATACGACAAAAACATATTTTGCTAAATTCACCAAAGGCAAACTAAAATCGATAACGCACGGCTTATTTCTTTGAGAATTTACGAAGCTGATGCTTTTTATGGACAACGTTTATCTGACAATATAATGTATTGCCTCCTTGGTTAAAGATATCCTTGTGGATGATAATTCCGCCAGTTGAGATACCAACACACTGGTTGTATATTAAATTATTAAAGCTCAAGCTAATGACATATTGCTTATTCAAGTCTACGCGAATTCAAATATAATTTGAGCTACACGATAAAATATATACGGTTACAGTATTCTATAGTCATAAAAATCACTGCTATACTTTTATGTATTGATAAATTCATATAATTAAAACTATACAACCTATCCTGACCTCTGTACATCCGTGTGTCCTCAAAAATACCTTTTTTACTTTAAATAAAATAATCAATACTAATCCATGTCTAAACCACAACCCAAATGCAAAGTTAAAACTTTGAAACTGACAAGTTAAGTTGAAAACGTGAACTTCCGGCAGGGAAGTGAGGCCGGGTACCCCGGAAGGGTAAGTACTCTCTGTTTAGCTAGCTATACCCGCCACGTGCATAATCAAAATTGGATGAAAGGAACATAGAACTATGAGACGTCAAATATATCCAGGACAATCCTGGACACAGCGACATCAAACTTATCAACAATACGGTGATGACAGTAATTTTTGGACATGCTGGTTTAGATATGATATCATGGACAAAAAAGTTTTGTTTAACTTGTCGTACACAAATATATGATACTATCTCGATATCCTCTGCTCTTGTAGGCTGCATGCCTAAGCGTATTTGTCCTGATATGTGATTTGCGGTAGGTAAAATGTGATAACAACTTTTCCGTTGAATTCTTAACACTAGCTAGCTAAACAGGACGTACTTTTTTCCGGAGCACCAGGGATCACTTCCTTGGTAAATGTTCACATTTAACTTAATTTGTCAGTTTCAAAGTTTTTACTTTGCGTCTGGATTTTAATTTGGACACGGATTAGTTAACTTGTTTCAATGATATTAGAAACGAGTTGCCCTATAAGTTAATAACGTACATGATAGGATTGACATCACGACGTAGTCTTGTAATAGTTGTCTCCCTTTTGCCGTACAGAATGCATTTTCCAGACCACTTGTGTTAGAAAAAACAAAGTAAGCATCTTCTAGATTTATTTTTCAAAGAACCTGGATAAAATTTCGATATCGCAATTTTCGTCCATTTACCTTAATTACCAATATGTTGCATTTTTTTTTTATTATTAAAATTAATATAGAACATGCGTTTCGAGGTTTTGCTAATGTAATATGTCGATATTTAATATATGTCGGTATTTATTATTTAATTAGTGTACCCAAACTAGCACCTAAGACAACAATAACAACTGGGATTATTTTTATTATAAAGAAATGAAAAATAAAAATCTATGTATCTTTTGATTTTAATTCAATTAGAAGACAACAGTTGCAACTGAAAACTCTTAAGAAAACATAGCCTTAGTAATAGTCAACACAAACACGAGCATGACAATCCTGAAAACAAGTAAAATAAGAAAGCCAAACAAAATACGTCAACAAAACATATTTACATTACTGATCATAGAATTAACGACTAGTGATGTGGTTATAGTATTATTGATGGACCCCAAACCAGTATTTAATAAAAACGCACATTTTTGTTACCTATGAACAATCCTTACAACAGATATATTTTACTACCAGTAATAAAACAAACGTACATTTACAGTCAAACTTGTGTTAAAGATCACCTCTATGTAATATAAGGGGCAACTGCTTATAGAGGCCAGAAAATTATATCCCAATTGTGTTTTATTCATATTTTCACATAAAGACCAACTGGTTAAAAAAGACATTTAGCTTGAGTGACCTTTACAGACAGGTTTGACTGCATAAGAAAACCTTATTTTTACCAAACAATACTTACTTGTACATGTCGTCTATTAAATTTAATAACACAGATGTTACAAGTAATAAAATTGTGTTTTGTTATTACTCTTTATTTATAATATAAATTCAACGCTTCAAGGTGTAGTTAAGGAATAAAAAACAAACATAAAATAGCATGTCTAAACCACAATCCCACAGCAAAGTAAAAACTTTGAACACATGAACTTCAACCAGGGAAGTGAGGTTGGGTGATCCGGGTGGGTATGTACCTTCTGTTTAGCTTTAGCTACACCTGCTATGTGTGTAATAAAAATCGGAATACAAGGAACATCAAAATATATAAGGTTAATTTCGTATAAATATTTCAGTTACAAAAAATGATAGAGAGACATCATACTTATCACCAATATGCAATACTGTGAAAAGACCATAACACTTTTTGGGGGCCTTGATAACCCCAGGCTTATAATATCCTTGCGTCAATACTTTATTTGCAGCTTGCTTTGATGCGTCAATAACTTATTTGCAGCTTGCTTCGTTGTACAAAGTACCCATAACGTATTAATTGTGAAACAAAATACGCCATAAGCAGGAGTGAGTGAGTAATGGTGTTTAACGTCCCAGTCAAGAATATTTCACTTATACCGAGACGTCGCCAGCTATAGGCGAAGGTACAGAAATTTTGCCTGTGCGTTGCGCTGATGGCATTATACAGCAAGGTTCTTTATCGTGCCAAGCCTACCAAGACACGGGACCTCGTTTATTTTAAGTTCCCATCCGAAAGAACCGTGACGCCGAATGCTTGGCGAAAGAACAGTCACTACCCACTTTTAAGTCTTGGGTCAGCCCCGGCCGGGGTTCGAACATACGACCTCCCACTTACGGAGCGAGCACTCTACCAACTGAGCTACCGCAGTGGTATAAGCAGGAGAAGCAGATATAAAACGTGTTATACTAGTATTATTGCTATTTTTGTGATTAAATACATAATGTCAATACATTAATGTATGAAGTTTAAGTCCGAATGGCTGTAATCAGGGCTCTACCACCCGTCTTGATTCCAAACTTGTCAGTTGATGGACTTCTTGTTCTTTGCTAATATATAAATTTTCAATATATTACAATATACAGACATCTGTATATTTATTATTTTGACAAGTCATGTTTGCAACATGTATTGTCACATGAAAGAGCTTTGTTCCCACTCGGGGAAATTTATACAAAGAAGCAAGCTGTTAAAAAATAAATTGTTGGCCCAGGGCTATTTTAAGCCTTGTCTTATCAAGGCACTCAAAAAGTTTTACTGCCGCTACACAGTGTAATTGATAATTATGTCTCTGTGTTCAGGATTACCCTGAATATATTTGACGTCCAATAGTCCTTCGCTTTTGAATTTTTATTACACGTTACTAGCTAAACAAAAAGTGCTCACCCTTCTGAAGCACCCGATGGAGGTTCACGTGTTTAAGCGAGTTTTTCAACGTATTTACTTTGCTCTAGGATTGTGATTTGGTCATCAATTAGTATGTTTGTTTTTGATTGTATGCGGCGCGGTTTTTCTTTTTATTACGCTATTTTAATAACATATACTTTCGATACCATAAATAAAAAAATTATACCAACCCATGTCCTTAAAAACAGAATTAATGATCTTTCTATTTTATGATATGACAAGTCGATTTTTACTAGTTTTTGTGATTAGGACATGGATTAGTATGTTTATGTTTGATTTTATAATACGCTTTATTATAAAATGATATTTTTCATGCACTTTCATTGGTCTAAGTCGTCACGTGATCAAATTATAAAATGTTATGACCTGGCACATGCAAAAATAGTTGATTGAAAAAGTGTTATTGACCGGAGATTGCTTATCTTCCTTGGATTTAATTTTGATTATGTAAGATCTGAAAAAGCTGCTTTATTTACTCGGGTTAATGGTGGTTCCAAATTAGGAGGGAGATTGGGAAAGACAACTCATCGTAACAACAATGGCAGCAGATGGTAGGTTTGAGTCATTGTCGACTGAATAAAAAGACATGATATAATATCCGTATGATGAAAAGCTGTTAATGTTCAATTTCTTGTGTTATAAAGCATTTTAATTAGCTGAAAATAAGTAGTTTTGCTTTTTTTAACCAATATTTTAATAAAACAATTATAGCACCAATTTGAGGTCAAAATATGTTTCATTGACCTCAAATTGGTGCTGTAATATAAAATTCCTATTAAATAGTAAAAAGGTGCCTTATACATTTTCTGGATGGTTTTAGATCTGCCAACTATTGCTTCACGAACATGTTAGAAAAGAAACACAAAATTGTACATCACTATTTTTAAAATAGCCACGAATGCTACAGCTTTAAAACTGTTGGCCTCACTTCTCTGGTGGAAGTTCTCGGGTCTAACCTAACTTAGTTTTTACTTTGCTTCTGGATTGTGGTTCCGATATGGATTAGTATGTTTCTTTTTGATGACGATTGTAATAGGGTTAAAGATTTTATTTGAATTTAGTTTATATGGTTGGTCATATATATATACTCAACAATAAGTTAAGGACCACATCAAAAACATTATTTAATTTTGTAGAACCTAAATCATATCATTTCATATCCACACTTCTCATAATTTCCTTAAGGAGATTTTTTTTTCATGCACAAAACATTTACTTCATAACAACATTTGAAACAAAAAGAGAACAAGAATAAAATACAGATGGATAAATCCAGATGGATCTTACATTTTTCAGTTTTTGGATTTTCATTTCAAATTTTACAATGGTCTCTAACTTGTGTAGTATATTTTCATAGATATTGAACATGTATATCTTTTTTACAAGTTACAAAAATATAAAAAACTATATGAAATCAAGATTTATGAAACTTCATACTTTTTTGGACGAATTGATTAGCACAATTGGACTGGCTATTATAAAATGCGTGGCTGAATCGGAAAATCTATAAGGAAAATAATTATGCCATGTTAAATAAGCTTCTTACCCAATTTTGTTACAATATTAAACTTTTACATTCGTGTTTTACTCGCCATGTGGAAAAAACAAGTCTTATTATATGGCAGCTTAGACTATTTCTATATAAAGTTGTTACAAGTTTAATTTTATTGTAACGTTCAAAAATATATATGAATCGGTCAACTGTGAAATGTCATTACAACGCCGGAAGTTTTAATATGAACTATTTTAATCAATGACATCAAATGTGCATTACAAAGCAGGAAGTTTTAATATGAACCATTTCAGCATGTGTGCCGTTTTCATTGGTTAATAAAGAGCTGAAAATATTGAGGACTTTCAGACCTGTGTTGTAAATCAGTAACTTTTGTTCGTTTCATTTTTTGGAGAGCGTAACACGACGCGAAAATAAAACTCGCGAATCTTTAATTTTGCATTTGCTATGAACATCTTCCAATTAAGCGACAAAAAAGTACGCGGATATGTTCTCTCGAAAATCAATGAACGGAAAATATCTGAATTTACAGTACAGTTCATACTTAAAAACGGATTAGTTTTTCGTATGTCACCATATGGTGTATTAGTCTCAAAAGATAATGCACTATCATTCAACTTGTTCCCACAGCAAAGCAGGGGTTTACAATAATAAAGTTTACTTGTCCGAATTTAAAATTAACTTCTTCGTATATAATTTTATATTTTTCAACAAAATGCTAAAGCGATTTTTGTGTATTCCTTGCAGTATACGATAGGCCTAGGCCTAAAATATTCCTGCGTCAACAATTTAATGGTAAGCAGCTTGCTTCATTGTATCAAGCTCCCGTAACCAAGGATAACAACCAATGTTGACCAGTTAATATATAAATTGTGACATATTTGCATGCGTAAATTATTTGTCGAATAACGAAAAAAAATATTGTAAGAAAATGTAGCCGTTCATCGCAAGCAAGGATAGAAGCCCTATGCTTGCAACAGCAAAAAGTACATTTTCATGCGTATTAGGGTTTTTGTAAAACAAAAGTTGGTCCAAAGCTTGTAACAGCAGTTCTAACAGAGTAACCTAATGCCACATTCTGAAAATACAAAATTTTGATTATACTTATATCATTAACAGTTGTTTAAAGCAGAACAGCAATTCTGGAGTTACTTTCTTTGTGTAATTAGACGATAAAAATGGATCAAAGACTCAATGAGCAGGGTTGCCATTAAGTCAGGTGCACATCTTTGATAATCTTTTGATATATACAGTACAAAGTGACTAAGTTTCAAAGTCTGGAAAAATGGTGAAAAAATCTTGAAATATTTTCATAAAGTCCGGTTGGTTGAAAACTGTAGGAGGAGTTGAGTTCACAAAGTAGGTACACCCCCCCCCCCCCGGTTCAAAAACTTGCTAAAAAGTGACTAAGTTTCAAAGTCTGGAAAAATGGGGAAAAAAATCTTGAAATATTTCCAAAAAGTCAGGTACACATCTTCAATATATATAGAACATTCTGTGAAGTTTCAAGATTTTGGTTGAAAACTGTAGGAGGAGTTGAGTTCACAAAGTTGGTACCCTATTTTCCCCGCCCGCCTAACATTCACCATAATATAAACCGGATTTGCACTCCGTGCAACCCGGCCAAAAACCTTTCTATAAACATGTACAACAATAATGTCATATACCATTTTTAAATTCAATCATAAAATACATTTAAAAATGGTATTTAACAATATATTGTCATATTCTGTTTTTGAATGTATTATTTCATTAAATTTTTTAAAAAAATGGTATAACAATTATACTGAATCCTGTTTGTAAAGAGTATTTTAGTAGGATTATTACCTACCACACATTTTCATTCAGTAAAAATAAAGTCTTGTTTATAATGAAATGTTCTTAACTTTATACAACATGTATACAATCCCAGTGCGAGAGGGGTTATGCATATACATTTTATACGTAGAGTATTGGTCACAGAATTTGTTCCTTAATTTGGGATGTTAATATTTAACATGCTAAGGCATTATTTATATCCGCACTAGAACAATGGTTCAAACGTTACTAGCGGATAGATGCGATCAGGCTATTAAGTATTAGATACACATATATATATAGCAAAGAGCAAAAACTTGCACTTCCAGAGACGATTGTATAGCATATATGAAGTTGGTAAAACTCGTGTTGATAGTAACACACACTGGTCACCAAACTTTACCTTATTTTGTTGATTCTAAAAACAATTGTGTATCGCTTATAGATCGTTACACGTACAGCCAGAGATGCAACCAAATACTTTTGTAATAGAGTTTAGTTGAGTAATAGTGTTGACCGTCCCAGTCAAGACTATTTCTGTTAAATCGAAACGTCGCCAGTTATACGCAAAGGAACAGAAATTGTGCCTGTGCGTTGCGCCGATGGTGTTATACAGCAGGTTTATTTATTGTGACAAACCCACAATGAAACCGGACCTCGTTTAAGTTCCTATCGGATAGGACCGTGACGTTCGAACCCATCACCGACCTCCCACTTACGGAACGAGCACTTTACCAACTGAGCTACCGCAATGGTAGAGGATGTAGATATGTTAAAACCTTGCTACATAATATCAGAAATGCAAACGTTTATGACACGTCAAAAAAAAAACGATATAAACTTCAGAGACAACCAACCACCTTCAATAAAATGTTGACACACTTGCAAACGAATCTGCATTGAATTGACGTTAAAGACATTGACAATCGACCTTCTGAATTACAATTGAAGAACAAACTTTTTTTTACTACTGGTTGGGAAAAAAGGTTGAAAATATTGAAGAAATTAGAGCGACTTTTTCCTATTTCTAAAACTTAGAAAGTTCTTATCTGGTCGTCATTACAAGTCCCGAAAAGCCCTTGTCTCAGTCATCAACATTTTAAATCTCGAATAAATTTATACTATAAAAATCACAAATGTAAATATTTTTTATTTTATTTTTTTTTCTCGACAAAGAAATCAATCGCATAAGCATCCAAGACATGGAAAAACTACTGATTTAAAAGTTTAGAAGGCCTGGAATATAAAGCCGTTAAGACGAGAATTCCAACGGCTACATTGGCAAGTGTTCTGTATAATTTAGGCAGGATTCGATTGAAACAGTAAGACGAGGACATATTAGTATCGGATAATTTTGGGGGATTATTAAAAAACTAACAAAGCATTGACCACAACCTCTTTGATTTCAAATAAAACTTCAACAAACGACTCTAGGGGATGGACACTTACACAATAATAATGGGATAGCGAGAATATACAATAAACAAACAGGATGCAACCTCACAAGTATTATCGGTAGGTTTTACCGATCAAATCTGACCCGTTAAATAGCATTTCAATTTCGAATCTTCATTAGCACTATTTTTGTTACTTCAAGAACATTACATTCTTGAAAATATCACGAAAGTCGCAAACATAAAGACTAAGAAGGCACAATAAGAAAAGCATCCCGTCAGCGTCAGAGTAGTCAAATATAAATTAAGAGTTGTCAATTTTTTCTTAAATCATCCAAGAACAGTCACATATATTCTGTTAAAATTTAAATCTTGTTGACAAACAATGAGTCCAACTATTGAAATGCTGATATTTAAGCAATTCAAAAAGATTTTAGAGAAATATCCAGACACATTTAACAAAGTCAGAGAAGGGAATCATAAGTTATTTTAATGTTAAATATTAACTTTTAGCTGTGGTTTCGAAGTGGCTTATGATACATTTGTTTCAAAAGTAATAAGCCATGACAGAGCTTGTTCCGATTACGGAAACATCGTAATGTCGTTGCACGTGTACCAGATACATGCGCTAACTCAAGATGAGATATTTTCTACTCTGAAGCACATGGCCTTACTTCCCAGTGGAAAATTACGTGTTTAACTTAATGTACTACACATAAACTTCCATAGTTTGTTAATCTAGAGTTCTAGTATTGTAATTTATTTATTTTGTAAATTATAAACCGAGATTATTATTTTAAACAAATATTTAATATGTTAACTATTCAAAACATACCCGTTTTTAGGATTAAATCAGATACCACAATCAGCATTTCTAAGAACTATGTTCATTTTACGTAAATAATAGAGAGGTTAAGATCCAAAACGTGTACGTGTACTTGTATATGAAGCTATGGCTACACGTACACGTTATAGACGTGTAAATTACATATTATACCAGTTTTATATTTACAGCACTAGACGGCCGTTTCGAAATACAAAATAGCATTTAAGATGTTGTAAAACGTGTACGTGTATCAGCCAAAGATTTTAATAACCAATGAAAATCAATGTTACTATCTAATTCAAAAGTTGGAGATCTGCTGCTGCCATTTTCAGATCTCAAACTTTTGGCGGCATTGTCAGGAGGCGATTAAATTTTGCTATTGGCAACACTTAAAGACAGGGATAATGTGTCCTACAGTTCTGACGATCGTCTAAACATAGATCTTCTGGCGAATACACAATGTAAAAATCTATTTCGTTTTGAAAAAAAACAAGATATATATAATCTCGAACTGTCCTAAGAATCCAAAACAAAGTTGTTTGTAGGAAAGGTACGGTAGCTACTTCTATCGAAGGATTGTGTATATTATTAAGAAGATTAGCTTTTGCCATTTTGGGCGTTTTGTGGTGAAACTGTTTTACATTCTAAAAGAACTGTTGGACTTTATATATGAATATCACGGCACTAAGCTTACCCTGCTTAACCAGAATTGGCTTTCTATGGATAAATTAAATATTTATAGTAATGCAATATTTGATCGAGGAGCCAAGCCCCCATAGCAAAAGAGTGGGATTAGCGGTGACAAACATTGACAATCGACCTTTTGGATTATTTAAGAACGTTTTTAAATCTTAAGAGAATTTTTTAATGAGATGGATGTGAACCTGAATTCAGTTGGTCGATAAATAATATAAGCCTAGGCTTATCAATGCTCTGATCAGTTTGATGTCTGTGTCCAGGATTGCCCTGGATATATTTGACGTCCCATAGTTTCTTTCACACAAGTTGTATTACATACGTGGCGGGTGTAGCTGACTAAACAGGAGGTGCTTACCCTTCCGAAACACCCGGCCTCACTTCCCTGGTGGAAGTTCACGTGTCTAACCTAATTTGTCAGTTCCAAAGTGTTTACTTTGCTTCTGGATTGTGATTCGTTTTTAATAAAGACTTTCAATAAATATATATCTTTTGTCATTTACTACAATGAATTGTGTACTATTGTCAGAAATATATTTTCTAAATTTGAAATTCCTTATAACTAAGTTATACTCCCCCATGCTAAATATTTCCTTAGAAATATATTTTGATCCTTTGGGTATCTTTTCAACATCTTGAAAAAAAATTCGTTACACAATTTTGGCCGCAACACTACTGATTAGGAATTGTATTCCGAAACAGCCGTCTAATGCTATAAAATAAATCTTTTACATGTTCGATCAAAATGTGCATCTTTGTTGTACACGGTAAAAGTTTGAAGATATCAAAAAATTGAAAGTTTGCGACGTACAAGATCGCATTCTTTTCAAGAATTAACCTTTTAAATATATTCCTTCAATTTATTAAGACTAAAAGATGATCATCGTAACTATAGGTAGCATTGTTGATTCAATTAATGACAGATTTTGTCCCAGTTTGAAATGAAGAATGTAGATAACAGGGGATTTTACATATATAACTGGATTTTCACATTTTTTGTTGACCTGATTTTCATTTTCTATTTTTAAATAGATTCAATTTGATTTTACTAACAAAAGAATTTCAGTGCATACATGTTATAGCTCAAAAATGGAATTCCGACAGATTACAAGCTGTCTCTTGAAAGCTAAATATTATCCCCCATCCGCCCTTGACCTTCGACTTATGCACATAAATTTGGTATGCGACAGGTCGTTTCATGTTGGTTTACATTTGTACAAAGTACATAAAGTTTGATCAAAATCCATCCATAGACATGGAAGATATGGAGCGGACACGATATTGGGCCGAACAGGGTGATTCCTATATACGACACGTTTTAACGCCTTCAAAAAATTTTATAGCCGTCATCACACTATTGTTGATAAGTTTGATGTCTCTGTGTCCAGGATTGTCCACAATTTTTTCACTCAATTTTGATTACACACGTGGCAGGTGTAGCTAAACAGGAGATGTTTACCCTTCAGGAGCACATGGCCTCACTTCTCTGGTGGAAGTTCACGCGTCTAATCTAACTTGTCAGTTACAAAGTTTTTTACTTTGCTTCTGGGTGATTTGGACATGGATTAGTATGTTTGTTTTTTGTTTAAAAAGACGAGAATCCGGGATACACAGCATGTATGTCAGTAACTGAATAATTTAATATTGCAATACCAGAACACAATAAGATAATCAAAAACATACATACCGGAACACAATAAGATATTAAAAAACAAACATACCGGAACACAATAAGATAATCAAAAACATACATACCGGAACACAATAAGATAATCAAAAGATACCGGAACACAATAAGATAATCAAAAACAAACATACCGGAACACAATAAGATAATCAAAAACAAACATACTAATCCATCATGTAAATGAGTATAGCAAGAAATTAAATCATATAAGATTGCTGGTTGATATGTAATGTGTATTTCCCCACAGCGCAATAGTGCTTTGCACGATTTTGCTGATGATGATACGCTTTATTCAATACAAACACGTGTCTTTAGGTCCACATAGTTTTAACACGCTTTATTCAATACAAACACGTGTCTTTAGGTCCACATAGTTTTAACATGTGAAAGTAATTTCAATAGTCAGTCGTTCACCACTCGTAAGAAGATATTAGAGCGACTTTTTCCTATTTCTAAAATTTAGAAAGTTCTAACCTGGTCGTCGTTACAAGTCCCGAAATCCGTTGTCTCAGCCATCAACATTCAATCTCAAACAATTTTATATAAAAAATCAAAAATGTAAATATAGATTTTTTATTTTAAATTTTCTCGACAAATAAGTCGATCACATCTAAGACATGAAAAAGCTACTGATTTAGAAGTTTAGAAGGCCTGGAATATAAAGTCGTTAAGTGTTCTGAATAATTTAGGCAGGATTCGATGGAAACAGCAAGACGAGGACACGTCGGAAAGTTTGGGAGAATATTAAAAAACTAACAAAGCCTTCAGGGGAAACGCCAACCCGGCCTACGCATTATTCATTAAACAAGTTTGCACGCGCAGAAGGGGTGAAAAAAATGGACAAAAACGGCATACACTCGAGGCGTTGAAATAATGAAATATTGGTCTTACCGGCTGTTATTAATGAAACACATGGCATTTTATTAAAATTTCTGAATAATTGTAATTGATTAAAGGCAGATTTGCTCTAATTTGGTGACAATTTTACCATTTAAATACCGATTGAATGCGGGACACTGGCCTAAAATCGAAAATTATTTTTTTGAAAAATGTGATCTCTTTCAATCATTTGATATGAATGGAAAGAACTTTTTCCCGTGTTTATTTTGATGTATAATTCGACAGTTAAATTTTCTGGTACAAAAAACGTACAAGTTTTAAAGTCGAAAAAATCTATGAAAATGTCGGGTATGTGATCATGGGTCGGTCCCTTTTCCGGCTCATTTGACCCATAAATAATGCAACGGCAGCTTCCTCATGGTACACCATGTGTAAATTTGATAGTCCAGAGACGCTGTTTGGATTTATTTGCTGAAATAAAGTAAGTTTTACCATTTAAATAGTAATTTTCTTCACACTTCAAGCCGATTTTGCGGAAAATTTGGGTCTACTTTCAGGCAGCCATCTTAGAAAAGTGCCGTCACCGCCTCAAAGTTATTTATTGCATTCCCGAATGAGCCTTTTGTATTTTGTACATGGTAGTCATGGTTTTTACACCATATAACATGCAGGATTGAGTTGTGGTACCACTGAATATATGAAGTTTGCATGGATACCAATACACTGGCCTGCATGTACTCAGAACACATTGGCCTGTATGCTTTGTATACGTAGGCCTTCAATTTATTTGGCTGCTAAATAACATTCAACTGTCTTATTTTATTTATTTTATTTTAAATATATGGGGAATTGGTTTACACAAAATATTTACCATTAATATTTGACCAGGAGTGTGGATTTCTACATAAAATATTCCTTAGATGAGGAACATCTTTCAACTTAGATTTAGCTCTTAATTCATAAATATGTACATTTTGAATTTCATCACAAGATTGGCACTGGTCTTAATTATATATTTTTTCAAATTCTAATGTAATAAAAACCCCGCCTTCCTTACTTTAATATAAAGCATGAACTCATGGTTTATTATACAGTCCCATTTAATTGTTTAATCAAATTTTAACAGAAAAAAAATTCATTTGGAATCCTATACAAATTGAAAATTTGCATAAAAACTGGACTCATACAGTGTGTATACATCTATGATCTAAGCTACTATTGAATTTTTATGAAATTGTCATGTGCTGATTAAAGTGATTTTGAATTTTTATTAAAATAATGCATTCAAAGTCAGAACATTTGAATTATATTATTTCAGTAGCACATGACAGCTCTACTGTTTTTGCTCTAAAAGTTTAGAGGAGACAGCATCTTTTTGCTTATGTAATAATTGAAATTGCTAAATAATGAAATGAAATTATAATTTAACTTAAACCATAAACAGATAGGTCTAAAACATTGCAAATTGTCCATTATAATCTTGATTCAACACCCACAACTGAGCCAAGTCATTAAAGTCACTTTGCTTAATTTAGTTTGACAGATGTGTTTAGATGTGAGTTACAAACACATAAACATACCATACCTACAACAATACATGTGTCCATCATCTGATGTTGACTTAAAAGCCAGAGTAATTCAAATTTAAGCTAACATGGCCCATCATAAGTTGTCATTTAATTCAGATGATGAACAAGTATGGAACCAGAGAAAGACCCCCCACCCCCCAATACTGATTATTTCAATATGAAAAATGATTTCACTTTTTGTGAAATTTGGACATGCATTGTAAGGCACTTATAAACTTTCTCTTATTCAGCAACAAACACCTTATTTCACATCTGGTAGTCATATTATTCCTTGCTGATTTTGTTTCAGTCCATGGATTTAACAAGTTTTCACTGATAACTCATGACTTGTGCATTTTTTCATTTATAATTATGATAAAACCCTTTTTTAGACTGGTAAAATTAGTATTAAAATTAAAACTATATAAAATAAACTAAATTGGTGTGGAATTATAATAAGTATTGATGTAAATCTTATTTACACTTTCATTTGTGTAACATTCAACCTCAAATTAACCCTCATATAAGCTGAAAATGATCAGGAAAGAACAAAATTCATGATTGAACACTGAAACTACACATTAAACAACTAAAATACATGTATATATATATATATATATATATATATATATATATATATATGTATGTATATGAAATTTTGTGATATGAAATATTGAAGCAATGTCTAAAGATGTTAATCCACAGCTAAGCTCAAACCCAAGTTAATGAATATTGTTTTCACAAGCACTGCCTCAACATAATATAGTTTATGCTTTTTCCCTCATTAAAATGTCAAGTCCATGACTACTTCACATGCACAATTAATTTTAAAATTTAAAAAAAATGAGATATATCTTTGGTTAGTTTTGATGCAGCATTCTAATTATTTAATGTATGCATTTCATTTTCAATTTATAAATACTTTATTGCATACCTGCATATTCTGGTGTTGGTTTGAAATAAGTCAAATATTGTAGTAGACTACTCGTGTACATGTATATAACACATATGGCTTGTAATGGGTAAATATGTTGTACATAATCATGCAGTTTTAAAATTCCTCAAATCCTACCCTCCCATCACACATATGCTCTCTCTCTCTCATACACACAAATTAATGCTGATTATTTGGACCAGCAAGACATATTGCTTTGAGTGGAGGTCAACATCAGAGATCCTACCATTTCTATGTTTTCCTACACAGTTAAACCTGTCTATCAAGGCCACCCAAAGGAACCAGTAAAAGTGGCCTTAATGGACAGGTGACCTTTGTATACAGGTTCAAATAAAATAAATAAAGAACAATTAGGATGCAATTTTACTGGCCTTTATAGGCAGATGACCATTATATAGATGTGGCCTTGAGGGCAGGTTGGGCTGTATTTCCTATGATTTTTTTACCCTTTTCTTATATTTTCCTATCATGATTTTTGTTACTGGAATTCAGAATGGGGACATTTTTTGCATTTAGTACATATATGAAACAACATTCACGTTTATGTATTTTAAAAACCAGTAAGTAAACATTGCAGTTGCCAATATTTTATGTTTGTTAGTAAAAGGGGGAACAGAAATGACTGTAGGAGAGGCCATGGATGTATATTTTTGTGCAAATTATTTAAAAATATTCCTATAATTTTAGTGGAAACTCCTATAATTTTCTATAAAACTCCTATAATTTTGATGCCACATTCCTATTTTTCTTATATTTTGGACCTCAAAATTGTAGGATCCCTGCAACATGTAACGATTAGAAGTCAGCGCAATATGTAAACATGCTGGGCAGCTGACAGTGCATGTAGGTAGAAAAATCGATAATGCATGCAACAGTCATGACTCGACTGTGTGATGAAGCGAAACACGATATTGACGTCACTACGTCAGATGTATGTACAAAGTATGAGTACATTGAAGGTCACGGCCATATTTGTTTTCATTGACGACAAATGAAGGCTCTTGGTAATAAATTACAATAATATTGTAATACTATGTCAAAATTTCAAAAAGAAAAGACCATGATACAAAAAACGTACAAGTTTTAAAAATAGAGTCGAGTTTCATGCTGATTAAGCTACAGTGATTTTTAAGAGAAATCAGGTGCCGTCAGAAAATAGAGGTTTTTTTTGCAAGTATGCGTGTCATCCAGAATTTTTTCATACATGCGTAATTTTAAGTTCATAACAAATCTGCTGATAATGCGTTTACACCCATAAATGCAAATGTTATCGTTAAAATACGACACTGAATTTAGTGTACACTGAAGCTCGCGGCCATTTTTGTTTTCATTGACGACGAATGAAGGATCTTGGTTTTTTGCTTTTTTCAGATATCCACACCGTATGCACCAGGTATAATATTTTGCCAAAATAAATAACAATAGTATTGTAATGTTATGTAAAAATTTCAAAGAGAAAAGACCATGGTACAAAAAACGTACAAGTTTTAAAAATTGAGTCATGCTGATTAACAGTGATTTTCAAGAGAAACCAGGTGCCGTCAGAAAATCGCGAATTTTTTGTAAGTATGCATGTCATCTCGGATTTTTTCATACTGCGAAATTCTAAGTTCATGACAAATCTGCTTATAATGCGTTCACACCCATAAATGCAAACTTTACCGTTCAAACACGACACTGAATTTACTGTACACTAAAGCTCGCAGCCATTTTTGTTTTCATTGACGACGAATGGAGGCTCTTGGTTTTTTGCTTTTTTCAGATATCTACACTTTATGCACCAGGTATTATATTTTAAGGAAATAAATAACAATAGTATTGTAATGTTATGTCAAAATTTCAAAGAGAAATATTCATGGTACACAAAACGTACAAGTTTTAAAAATCAAGTTGAATTTCGTGCTGATTTTCAAGAGAAATCGGGTGCCGTCAGAAAATCGCGAATTTTTTATAAGTATGATATGTTATCTAAAATTTTATAATACATACGAAATTTTAAGTTTATGATACATGTGCTTATATTGCGTTTTCACACATACATGCAAATTTTACCGTCAAAATACGAAACTGAATGTGACCGATTGTTTTCCGGTGTCGGACACTTGACAAAAAATAATCCCGTTTTTTCGACCGGGGAAGGTTTCAAAAAACAAAACCGAAACACAATTTGCTCTTGGCGTTTCCCCTGCTTGACCACAACCTCTTTGATTTCAAATACAACTTCAACAAACGACTCTAGGGGATGGACACTTACACAATAATCAATGGATAGCGAGAATATACAATAAACAAACAGGATGCAACCTCACAAGTATTATCGGTAGGTTTTACCGATCAAATCTGACCCGTTAAATAGCGTTTCAATTCCGAACCTTCATTAGCACTATTTTTTGTTACTTCAAGGACACTTCATTCTTGAAAATATCAGAGATGGCTCAAATATAAAGACCATGATGTCACAATAAGAAAAGCATCCAAGACATGGAAAAACTACTGATTGAAAAGTTTAGAAGGCCTGGAATATATAGCCCTTAAGACGAAGAATCTACTAAGAGGCTGGCAGTTATATTGGCAAGTGTTCTGTATAATTAAGTTTGCAATTGGCAGGATTCAATGGAAACAGCAAGACGAGGACACGTCGGGAAAATTTGGGGAATTATTAAAAGAAAACTTACAAAGCCTTGACAACAAAATCTTTGATTTCAAATAAAACTTCAACAAACTCCTCTAGGAGAAGGACACTTACACAATAATCAATGGATAGCGAGAATATACAATAAACAAACAGGATGCAACCTCACAAGTATTATCGGTAGGTTTTACCGATCAAATCTGACCCGTTAAATAGCGTTTCAATTTCAAATCTTCATTAGCACTATTTTTTGTTTTTTCAAGGACATTACATTCTTGAAAATATCACAAAAGTCGCAAACATAAATACCATGATGTCACAATAAGAAAAAGCATCCCGTCAAGAGTTGTCTATTTTTTCTAAAATCATCCAAAAACAGTCACCCATATTCTGTTAAAATTTAAATCTTGTTGACAAAAAATGAGTCCAACTATTAAAATGCTGATATTTAAGCAATTCAAAAAGATTTTAGAGAAATATCCAGACACATTTAACAAAGTCAGGAAAGGCAATCATAAGTTATTTTAATGTTAAATATTAACTTTTAACAGTGGTTTCGAACTGGCTCATGATGCATTTGTTTCAAAAGTTGTATATTTTTCAAAAAACACACAGCCGCCCATGTTTTGTTCAAATTGATGAGTCCAACTATTGAAATGCTCATACTTAAGCAATTCAAAAAGATTTTAGAGAAATATCCAGACACATTTAACAAAGTCAGAGAAGGGAATCATAAGTTATTTTAATGTTAAATATTAACTTTTAACTGTGGTTTCGAACTGGCTCATGATGCATTTGTTTCAAAAGTTGTATATTTTTCAAAAAACACACAGCCGCCCATGTTTTGTTCAAATTGATGAGTCAAACTATTGATATGCTGATAATTAAGCAATTTCAAAAAGATTTTAGAGAAATATCTAGACACATTTAATTAACAAAATCAGAGAAGGGAATCATAAGTTATTTTAATGTTAAATATTAACTTTTAACTGTGGTTTCGAACTGGCTTATGAGGCATTTATTTCAAAATTAACAAGCCATGACAGAGCTTGTTCCCATTACAGGAACATATCATTGTCGTTGCACATGTAGCAGATACATCCGCTAACTCAAGAGGGGATATTTTCTACTCTGAAGCACCTGGACTTACTTCCCAGTGAATGATCATTAAGCAATTTCAAGAAGATTTTAGAGAAATATCCCGACACATTTAATTAACAAAATCAGAGTTATGTTAATGTTACATATTAACTTTTAACTGTGGTTTCGAAGTGGCTTACGATGCATTTGTTTAAAAAGTAATAAGTCATGGCAGAGTTTGTTCCGATTATGGGAACATATCAATGTCGTTGCACGTGCAGCAGATACATACGCTAACTCAAGAGGGGATATTTTCTACTCTGAAGCACATGGCCTTACTTCCCAGTTAAACTTACGTGTTTAACTTAATGTACTATACATAAACTTCCTCCAGATTTTTAATCTAGAGTTCTAGTACTTTTAAATTATTTATTTTGTAAATTATAAACCGGGATTATTATTTTAAACAAATTAAATATTTTAATTATTCAAAGCATACATGTTTTTAGGTTAAAATCAGATACCCCAATCAGCAATTTTAAGAACTAAGTTCATATTACGTAGACAACTGCTGATCATTAAGCAATTTCAAAAAGATTTTAGAGAAATAATTAACAAAGTCAGAGAAGGGAAGAATAAGTTTTGTTAATGTTAAATATTAATTATTAATTATTGTTTTTGAACTGGTTTACGATGCATTTGTTTCAAAATTTAATAAGCCATGACAGAACTTTTTCTGATTACGGGAACATTTCAATGTCGTTGCACGTGTAGCAGATACATCCGCTAACTCAAGAGGGGATATTTTCTACTCTGAAGCACCTGGCCTTACTTCCCAGTGAAACTTACGTGTTTAACTTAATGTAATACACATAAACTTCCATAGTTTTTTAATCTAAAGTTCAAGTATTTTAATTGATTTGTTTTGTAAATTATAAACCGAGATTATTTTTTAAACAAATATAAATATTTTAACTATTCAAAGCATACCTATTTTATCAGATACCACAATCAGCAATTTTAGAACTATGTTCATATTACGTAGATTATAGAGAGGTTAAGATCCAAACGTGTACTTGTACGTGAAGCTATGGCTACACGTACACGTTATATACGTGTAAAAATAGCATTTAAGATCTTGTAAAATGTGTACGTGTATCAGCGAAAATTTTTAATAACCAATGAAAATCAATGTTACTGATTCAAAAGTTTGAGATCTGCTGCCATTTTCAATTTATTTATTATTTTATTTGAAAATGGCAGCAGATCCCAAACTTTTGGCGTATTGGCAACACTTAAAGACGGGGATAGTGTGTCCTACAGTTCTGACGATCGTCTAAACATAGATCTTCTGACAAATACATAATGTAAAAATCTATTTCGTTTTTATGAAAAAAAAACAAGATATATAATCTCGCGACTGTCCTAAGAATCCCAAACAAAGTTGTTTGTAGGAACGGTATGGTAGCTACTTCTATCGAAGAATTGTGTATATTATTAAAAAGACTAGCTTACCCAAATATATTAGAAGAGCTTTCTCCATTTTTGGGCGTTCTGTGGTGGAACTGTTTTACATTCTAAATGAAATGTTTGACTTTATATATGAATATCACGACACTAAGCTTACCCTGCTGAACCACCAGAATTGGCTTTCTATGGATAAATTAAATATTTATACTAATGCAATATTTGATCGAGGAGCCCCCATAGCCAAATGTTGGGGATTTATTGATGGGACTGTTAGACACATATGTAGGTCAAATAAACACCAAAATATGGTGTTTAGTGGACACAAGCGAGTGCACTGATTAAAGTTTCAATCTGTATTTACACCAGATGGCATGATTGCCAATTTACTTGGTCCAATAGAAGGTAAAAGACATGACGCCGGGATGTTGCGAGAAAGCGGACTGTTAAATGAACTGGAGTTGCATATGACTGACGTAGATGGGACAGTGTTTTCGTAATATGGGGATCTGGCATATCCACTGAGGTTACATCTTATTCCCCCTTTAAAAGAGCATATCTAACAGAATATAAGTTGTGATTTAACAAAAGAATGGCACCTCTTCGAGCAAGTGTAGAATGGTCATTTGGGAAAAAATATATGTTTTTGCATTTCTGGAATTTAGTAAGAACTTGAAATTGTACTTGCAAAATATTATATGGTAGCTGCTATTCTTACCAACTATCATACTTGTTTGTATCGCAGTGAAGCTAGTGTATTTTTTGGACTTGATCTACCTCGTATTATGTATTATCTACAGTAAACCAAACATGTGTGTTTCTGTTAATTTTATTGGCGATATATTGATAAAATACTACCAGGATTTATACTTTCACTTGTTATACAAGTTTAATAGTGAAAGTATCGTTACACAAGTTTAACAGTGGAAGTATCGTTATACAAGTTAATACTAGTAATTGGTTGTATGAAGGTTCAAATCATACACATTTACTAAATAAAAATCAAACAAGTTATCACCTTAATGTTTCAATTTTATCAAATAATTTTCATTTTACATTAATATCATTAATTGCACTTTGTAATTAATCTTTCTTTATGATGTGCTTCATTAGTTCAAGCATCATGACACTTTGTTGTTTGTCATCCTAGTTTTTGTAGGCGTTCTGTTCTTGTCTCTCTAGTTCAAATCGTCCCCTTTCGTTAATTTCAGTTCTTCTTTCCTTCTCTTTCTTCTTCTGTCATTTTCTTTTATGTTGTAACTTTTTCTTTAAGATAGGATATCACTGTGGTACTGGTACGTTTGTTTAGTTAACATTTCCATTGCCTTTGAAGAAATGTAAAATGAAAAAATACTTTTCAAAAATGTTCCTAATCACGATTTATCAACTGAGCTACCGATGGAGATGTAGTGTCATAAAACACAGAGCTAATTCACAATGACACTACAGTGACAATACTGTGTGAAACCCATGTGCAATTTTTTTTTAATTTTTAAAAAACTAGCATATGGTAATTTCCTTAGCTTAGGTGAGTTTTGGTCCAAAAACAAAAGTTTTGAAATTTCATAAAAAAAACTTTAAACAAATTAACACACGAGTACTTGACAACTCCATCTTGGCCTAATTCAGTTTATCTCAAAAACAATCATTTAACTTTAAAAGAAAGACATAAGAATGTAGTTTTACTATTAGATTTAAGAAATATTTTGTTTCTATACTCGCACGAAACGCATAAGCTCTCTCTCTCTCTCTCTCTCCAATTTATGCCACAAATTATTTTTAATGATTAAATGCTTGCAATATAAATGTAGCAGAAATCACATTTTACATTTAATGTTAAGTTTATAATCATTCTTAAACCTACCATTTTCTTCATCCTTTTTTTGGTGTAAGGCTTTCTAAAGCTTTTTGTCATTTCTTTTGCCTTTACTTCCACTTTTTTAGCTCTCTGTGACTTTCTTTTCTCTTCTGTCTGCAAGTCAGCTACATCTCCAAGAAGTCTTTTAATTTTCGTTAGTTCTTCACATCCAGATCTGTGTGAAAAACATCCACGCACATATAAATTGATTCATTTGATATATACAGTCTAAGTCAAACCTGCAATAAAGGCCACCTCTATACCCGATTGTAAAGACCACTAATATTTTATCCCAAATATTCTTTATTCATGTCATTTGACCCTATATATAATGGACCCCTGCCCACAAAGACCATTTTATTAGTTCCCTTAGTTGACCTCTATAGACAAGCTTGAATATATATATATATATATATATAGAGAGAGAGAGGAGTTGAGTTGAGTAATGGTGTTTAACCTCTTAGTCAAGAATATTTCACTTATATCGAGACGTCGCCAGCTATAGGAGAAGGTGCAGAAATTTTGCCTGTGCGTTGCGCTGATGGCATTATACAACAGGGTTCTTTAGCGTGCCAAGCCCACCGTGACACGGGACCTCGTTTATTTTAAGTTCCCATCCGAAAGAACCGTGACTTTCATATCGTAATGCCGAGTGCGTGGCGAAAGAACAATCACTACCCACTTTTAAGTTTTGGGTCAGACCCGGCCGGGGATCGAACCCACGACCTCCCACTTACGGAGCGAGCACTCTACCAACTGAGCTACCGCAGTGGTTTATAGAGAGAGAGGTATGCAGATTGCTTTTTTCAAAACATTTTTGCATAGATTATTATTTATTTTACCTCTTTAAAAACTATTTGACAGAGTCGGATTTTTGCACTGTTATTTATGATAATTTACCTTTCTTAGACTGCTTTTGGTCCGAATTGTACTGTTCTAACAGTAAAACAGTTCTTTTCCTTGTCTTTCTGGAATCAATTTTAAATTCTCTTCCAGCAGCCTCGGAAACCTTATTCGCAACGACTGTCCCAATTTTCAATTTTTCGTGCAGAATGAATTTTCAGCCAAAACTTCTTTTAGTAGATTCATATCATCTTTGACTGAAAATCTTACTTGTTTTCACAGATCACAGAGAGCCTTGGAAAATAATGTAACTGTAAATTTTTAAGACTACAGGGAGGCATGTTGAAGTATCAACAATATCAAAAAGGCAATGTGTAAATATTACAAAAAAAGATAAAAATTAATATAGCATAATGTATATATTCAGGTCAATAAAAGCAGTATCAAATTTAACTTTGAAACTTTACATAAAGTATTGTAAATATTATTGAAGCAAACTCCCTATATGCGCCTCCGTCAAGTACTACACAAATGTATACATTTCGTTACGTCACTCTTAAGTTGTCAACACGGCTTTATTCAAAACAATGATCATATTCCAGACAAATATTTGAAAGATTCTTTTGGATTTACGACGAAGTGACAAATGTGATGTTAGAAAAGATGTTTTGAAAGAAAATCTTATTGGTATATCATAACAATCTTGCCGATTGACATATCAACAAGTTGAAGCGTGAAACATTCTCATTCACTCATGGCAAGCAGGAAGACAAGAACACCTGTCGATGCTGCCACATGGTTCTTTATTTTTATTCAGTTGCATAGTAGTAAGACTTGACAATGTCGGAGAGAGTGAAGGTTTTTTCTCTCTATTGGAAGTAGAATAAATCTACTGACATACCGCACGCTTCAATCGACATCTGGGTTTATTCTTGGTTTAGAAAACCGCTATTTATTGGATTAAAATCTCACATGAGTAGTATTTCCATTCCTTGTTTTTTAAGTCAGTGAACTCCAAAGAGTCATAGTTTCAGTCACATTTCAAGTCGCGTGGTCGTTATACGAATCAGGTTCGTTCCGTTTCCCGACTTTGATATCTTAATCAACATATTGTTTAAAGTCATGTGACTGCTGTCCATCGCTACCTTAACTATCCGATTACGTCATAGAATATCATCCTGTTACGTCACGTATTGTCCGATTGGTCAGCATTCCAACCAAGTGCCGATGTTTCCATCCTTATTTGGAAACAGGTTGTACCATCAATCCCATATCTTTGTCGGATCTTAGATAAAATAATTATTCTACATTTCTGTTATGCTAACAATATTTTTGTATAGTTGTAAATATCAGTTATAGCGACAATTCATTCAATATGCTATTCCTGACTCTCATTCATGATACGGAATGAATACACTTAAATACAATGTAATTTCCTAATATAGACTGGTGTGAATCACAATCAAAAACATACTTATCAACGTCCAAATCACAATCCAGAAGCAAATTGAAAAGTTTACAAATCACAAGTCAGGTTAGAGACGTGAACTTCCCCCAGGGAAGTAAGACCGGTTGCTCCGGAATGGTAAGAACCTCCTGTTTAGCTAGTTAGCTACACCCGCCACGTGTGTAATCAAAATTGTGTGAAAGGATCATGGAACGTAAAATATATTCAGGGCAATCCTGGACACAGATACATCACACTTATCAACAATACTGTGATGACGGCCATAAAATTTTTTGAGGACCTTGATAAGCCTAGGCTTGCAATATCCTCGAGTCAATACTTTATTTGCAAGCAGCTGCTTCGTTGTACAAAGTCCCCGTGGTGGGAACAAGCTCTATCACACTGTTTTAATTGGTCTGTCAAATCATTACAAACAATGACATATTTTTCTTAATTTTAAAATGTTCCACTAGCTAATATTAATTTAAATCATAAACAGCCTATGCCTTGTTATTAGATCAAATAAAAATTGAATAGTTCCTAAAAAATATTTTAAATAATCAAATAAATGTTCATGGCAATTTTCATGGCCAGTTTCAACATAAATATACGTCGTTTCAAAATTCAATAGCCTGTTTCATCTCGAATGAGTTAAAAATACGAACGTACATGGCGTTTTTTACTACAGATTGTCAAATTGAAAGAACTGGTAGGGAACTGGATTTGTTCAACGTCGTAGTAAATGAGCTGGCAGACAAACTTTGGCAATTCTATTGCGAAGCCAAACCCCAGGAACCAGATCAATCTCCCAGGAACCAGATCAATCTACCAATAAAAGGACCAGTCCAATATCACAAGAACACCCCAAAGAACATCTGTCAGACATTCACAGAAACATCGATATCGTTAATGACAAAGAATTCAAACCATAAATTAAATGGCTTTTTGAAATACTGTATGACAACTGGCTATTCGGTCCCAACTCGCCATAAAAGTACAATAAATTCTACTGATTTGCAAAAGATTGGTACATACCTTAAAACGGCAAATAATAATCGTGTTAAACTCCGTCTTTGTGTATGGTATTCCATATCATTGCATTTTGCAAACCGCGTGCTTGAATTTTATCACCAACTAAATAAAAATTTGTTTTCAAGGTTGATGAAAATTGAAGGATATATATACCTCTTAGTCACGAGACTAAACAAAAAGATTACCAAGGAGGGCTATCAAATCAAGAAAATTTTGCCACTGACAAACGGATGTTTGCTAAGTCTTGATTCTGCTTCCTGTCCTGTTCTGATGTTAATTTTTTTTATACAGAAAACAGATTCAATTGCCACCAAATTATTTAACAACTGTTTAAATGATGCCACCATATCTCCTTCCACGTGTGATATCTGGTACACAAGTCAGTCCTTAGGCAAACACACTTCGCAATTTTCTCCCAGATATTTCTAAGCAAGCGGGTTGTTCAGATACACGGCACATTTTTTACGAGCAACGGCTATACAGTCCCTGTCTAATACTGAATATGAAACTCGGAAAATAATGTACATGTCAAGTCACAGAAATGAGGCCTCTGTACTAAGTTAAGCTAGAGATTTCACAACCAATCAGAAACGCCTTTACATCGGGTAAATCTGAAAACGGTCCCCATCCCCTCTAATTCACCATTAGTCTTGTGTTCAAGGTGTTCACCGTCTAGCTTTTGTATTTCTCCCGCCAGTCCAACTATGAGTTGTGACGTCAGAAATGCAATTGCGTCGTTACAATCGGGTATTTTGTCTAATGTCACATTTAATAATTGTTCTGTGAGTTTAAATGTTAAAATGTAAACGAAAATACTTATTGTTATTATGATTTTGAATAAATTAAATTACAGATTCAGTGGGTTTTTTTTATTTATTTATTTGCTTTTCTGGAAAAGGCTGTTCCATCAATTGGTCATATTTGTCGGATTGATACAAATAAGTTAAATCATTTTAATAACGATTTTAAATATGGGTCTAGCAATAAATATAAGAAGCAGTTCATGCTATTCCTGAATTACATTCATAACACCGAATAAATACACTCAAATATATTGTTACTTCTTAATCAAATAATTCATTTGTCACTGTGCAAGTCCAAATTTAGCAGAAAGAAACAGCTTATTTTATTTATTGAATTCGGTGCTGTTGTGACGGTTGCATACAAACATTCCAAGTGATCTAAATAAAGATTTTATATAAATTGCATATTTTGTCTAATAATAAATAAAATAATTCAAATTAAGGTGCAAAATCGAGCAGACTAAAGTTAAATAGTGAAATAAATTAGCATACTCCTAACTTACTTCTTGCCTTCCTATGGTTTCAGACTAAAATGTCCGATAAATCTTTAGGAACTATAAGGAGATGTTGAAATGTCGTCATACCACTTAATTATTTGATGCAGGTATAAGTTCGAAATTATGTGCAAGGAGTGCTTAAATACAGTTCATCGCTACCACTATTCAGCCATACAATGTTGTAAAGCCCTAGTTTACAAATCTGATTCGGCAAGGAATGAATACATCCAAGAAATACGTATTCATCTTTCATTGGGTATTCAACTTTATAATTTTAATAATAAAATAATGGAAATAAAGGGCTGAGTAATGCTGTAACGTCCCAGTCAAGAATAATTCACTCATATCGAGACGTCAGCTATAGGCGTAGGTGAAGAAATTATCCCTGTGCGTTGCACTGATGACATTATTCAGCAGGATTCTTTAGTATGCCAAGCCCAACGTGATACGACACCTCGCTTATTTTAAGCTCCCATCCAAAAGAACCTAACTTTGATTTTGTAATGCAGAGTGTTTGGCAAAAAAACAGTCAATACCCACTTTCAAGTCTTGGGTCAGACCAAGCCCGAGATGGAACCTACGACCTTTCACTTACGGAGCAGGCACTCTACAAACTGAGCGACCGCAATGGTAATGAAGAGTAATTCACTGTCACAAACAGAATAACTTGAGCAGAAGTTTATCAATTTGATAAAAAATCATTCTACATGTCTTACTTTGATGCTTGCCATAATGAAGAATCAAAATAAATATGCAAATTATAAAAACTGGATGTTATTTAAATTAGAGTATTTGGAGTGGAGATTTACGCACTAGTCGGAACTTTCCACCTGTAACGAGCGAGTGAATTGTTTAAAGCCGCATCAGCAATATTGCAGCTATTCGCGGCTAGAAAAAGTAAAAGATACAATAGTTTCAATAATACAAGCTATTAAAATGTAAAACTAAAAATTATATTTTATTATTATACAAGTTAATTTCCCGAAGGAAGTTTAAAATTTGATGTCCACTGACATTACTAAAAGATCTTGCATTGATATTGCTGAATAAAAAGTATCCCTTGTAGGTGGAAAGCACTGGCGTAGCTGCTTATTAGCACTGTAAACACGTGCTTACAAATAATTTTGACAATTTTTTTTTCTTTTAGTTGTTGATTATCTTTTGTAATCTGTTCTAAATATTAAAATAATTATTTTAATCCTACTTTCCAACAAAAGTATAAAACACATCGGTAATATGTGAAATGTGGGCTGCTCCATTATGGGTAATTATCGCTTTGTAGCTCCGACCAGAGTCGAAGATATATTATTGTAGGCTAGCTATCTTTAGTGGTGTTACCCTTAAAATTGTTCCACATTCGATTTTTTAAATAACCCTCCCAAAGCAACATTTAAGTTTACTTTTGTTTATTTTAATGAAAAGGAAACGTTTGTTTTTTATCCTGCAGTACATGATCAACAATGAAATTCATCGCGCAATGAAAGTCGTTGAATCTTATTCATTATAAATAATGTTCTTTACTGTAAGTCTTCGGTATGTTTATGTTAATGTATAAAATCTTGTTTTAACTATTGTTTATAAATAATTTATAAACAATAGAATCAAGATCTTGCATGATCTTGAATTTCATATACTAAGTATAAAATCTAAACGACACTCACGCTGTGGCACAAATAAGTTAGTTTGAGCGTCATTTTAGCGTTCAATCGAAGACCGTTGAAATCATGTTCGTGCGACCTATTCGTACCATTTGAAAAAAAATTTTCCCAGATAACATAATCAGTTGAAAGCAGACCAAACAAAATAAAGAGAAGTAAATCTTCCGATTTAGAAAAGGGACAAAGTTAGTGACAAAGTATTTCTTTAAACCGAAAAATGTTTCATCCGCTAGTCCCATCACAAGTATTGATGAGCACCTCGTAGAAAAACAAAGTTCATCAGAGTCCGCCAGTCTTGAACAAGATGCTGCTCAAAGCATCGATGTCGCAGATAGCGATGTTGCATCTGTTAGCTCCCCTACATTGGAATCGGAGTCCAAATCTGCTCAACCCAGAAACTTAGATATGGCATTGCATAAAACAAATGTTGATGACAAACAGAAGCTTTTCCTGTTAAAACACAATTGGGTCATTCCAACATCGTATGTTTTTCCCCTTAGAAAAATTCGCGGGACAAATAGGGCATTTAACAAAACAAGGTTAGACAAATACCCTTGGCTCAGGTATTCAGAATCTGAAGATGGCCTGTATTGAATATACTGTGTTCTGTTTAACAGTACAGAAAACGCACTGTTCGGGACCCTGTGCATGACTGGGCAAACTTGGGAACTCTGATTAAACGTCATTTAAAGCAACCTGGTCATGGAAACTGTGTAGAAAGCAGCGAAAATTTTGCGTCCGTTGCTGAGGGCAAACAGGATGATGTGTTTCGATGCTGAGTACCTCTTTCCAGCATAAAATTTCAAGAAACCGCGATATACTAAAGAGCATCTTGAAATCTATCTGTGTGGAAAACAGAATATCCCTCTCCGTGGTCATACGGAAGACAAGAGTAATTTCATTGCCCTGATCAAATTCAGAGCTGAAACTGATAAAGTTTTGGCTTGTCATCTGAAGAATAGTCCCCCAAATGCGAGATATTTATCTCCGAATATACAAAATGAGTTGATCAGTATTTGTGGACAACAAATACAACAACGCATCGTTGATGAGTGTAATGCTGCTAATTGCTTTAGCATTATAGCAGACGAAACTACTGATGTTTCAACCACAGAGCAAGTCGCGTTATGCCTTCGTTATGTAGGTACTGATACCGAGGGAGCATTGAAAGTGAAAGAGGGGTTCGTCGGATTTGTGGAAGCCAGCTCTTCAACTGGAGAGGCTCTTGCAGCAACCATTATGGGTAAACTTAATGAATATGGTATAGTCACACAGACCATGAGGGGACAAGGATATGACGGAGCTGCAAATATGGCGGGTAAACTTTATGGGGTTCGAACACGCATTTAAGCTGAAATTCCAGAAACCCATTATGTACACTGCTATGCACATTGCTTGAATTTGGTTGTGGTAAAATCGTGTCAACTACCTATTATCCGTAATACCATTGATATTGTAAAGGATGTTTTGTTTGCGTTTAGTTATTCTTCAAAACGAACAGGAAGGTTTAAAACAATGCTGGAGCAGGCTGACCCGGAACAGAGAGAGGCGCTGGACGGTCGGAGAAAAATTAAGGGCATGTGCGAAACCAGATGATCTAGTAGGGCTGACGCTTTGAACACATTCAAATCAGCACATTCCATCATTGTTGATACCTTAGACGACCTGGCGACCGATGGTGATAAAAATGCCAAACAATTGAAGCTTGCAATTCAAGATTTCGGGTTTATGGTTGCACTTAATGTAGCAGAGCATGTTTTACAGTACAGTTTAGCTCTTTCTAACTTGCTACAGAGACCCACTCTTGACCTCGTAGAGGCTTCATATGAGGCGAAAACCGTCACTGCAAGTTTCATAAGAATCAGGCAGGATGACAATATTTGGCAAGAACTTTACAGAGACATCCTAACGCTTGCCGAGAAACAAGATGTACAACCAAGTAAGTCTAGGACGACAGGTCGACAACAACATAGAAACAATATGCCGGCGGACACACCCGATCAGTACTAGAGAAGGTCGGTTTTCTATCCAATGCTCGATCATATGGCCAATGAGATCGAAGAACGAATCGTAGTTACATTGACAGGTTCCTTGCCCAATACTTGATTCCGTCTAGACTTAACTCGCTTACTCGCGATATGGAACCTGACGTTTTTGCCCCATTCGTAGCAGACTTGCCAGAAGGCGATTTAGCAACATCCCGAACGGAGTTGGTCAGATGGAGGTGCAAGTGGGCGAATACCAATGACAAACCCAGTACATTGATTGAAACGCTCCAACATGCTAAGCGTGAACTTTATCCCAACTTCCATACAGCCGTGAAGATTTTTCTGACTATGCATGTCACTTCTGCAACAGCGGACTGGGAGCGGTCATTCAGTGCCCTGAAACGTGTAAAGACCTACCTTCGATCAACAATGGTAGAGGACAGGTTGAATGGCTTGTCACTGATGCATGTACATCCAGAAATCGAACTTGATTTTGACCAAGCCACCAATACTTTTGCATCAGATGGTAACCGCAAAATCCATCTTCTGTTCCCTTATTAAACCGGACGGTGGTTACAGTTTTGGAGTATTTCCCACATTGACCTGTCGCTGCTCAGGCCTATGTCTTATATTTGAAATTCAGGCATGGGGCGAATTACATTGCAATGTAATGCATTACATTACAATTACTTTGACAAAACTAGCATTATATTACAATTACATGTATTTGGGAAAGTAATGCATTATATTACAATTACTTTACCAAAGTAATGCATTATATTACACATTACATTTCATACATTTTATTAGCAAAAGAAAAAAAATTGCCAAGATTGATTTTTCATCAATTTGGGCTTTTTATTTTCCAAATATACATTTCTGTGTTTTCTCTAAAAAGGAAAGTAAGGAATTTATTCTAACATTGTATGTTTTCTGATTTATTTATTTTATTCACTAAATCTCACTGTTATTTCATTATCAGTAAATCGAAACATGAAAAGGAATTGATAGGTATACAAACTAATTAGTGGTGTTGTTAGTTATCAATTAGAAGCCCTACTTAACACATAGCTTCTTTAATAACTAAAGATGGGGTATTCAGTGACTATAATGTTATATAAACAGGATTGTAAATAATAAAATTATCTGGTAAAAAAATAAAAAAAATAAAATAAAATGGTTTCATCACAGGTTATCAGTTAAAGCAAAAATACAAATTATTGTAACTAACTTACTGCTGAACAATTATAAGTTTGTCCCTGGTGTTAAAATTTTGGAGTTCTTTGTTTTTTATACAGGTGATCAATATATTAATGTTAAGGAATTTAGCATCATATATTATAATGTTTTAGTATTCAGGTTAAATGAAGTACATGTACTGTATAACAGTTCAAAGTTACACTTTTTCTTTACATTGATTCTCATATTTTATACTTAGTGGAAAAAGTAGCCTGCAGGTACTTACTGACCCTGAATTTTACTGGTAGCAATATATAACATTGAAAAGAGGGAAGTAATGCCATGTAATGCGTAAATTACATACATTTTTGTCTATGTATAGCATTACATTACAATTACATGTAATGCAAAAAATGTGGCATTACACATTACATGCATTACTTAGAGAAAATGTAATGCATTACATGGCATTACAATTACAAATTAACATTACCCCATGCCTGTTGTATATAGCTTTGTGCCATAACGTCTTAACGACAGTTCTCAGAAAAAGTAAAAAAAAAAAAAAAAAAAAAAAAAAAAATCAGAAAAAGTAAAAAAAAAAAAAAAAAAGACAAAAAAAGACAAAACACAGAAAAAAACTAAAAAAAAGAAGTGTCTTGAAGACATTTCCCAGAAAACAAAACTAAAAAAAAGGTTAAAAAAATAAAAAAAAATTGTTTAAAAAGGAAAAAAAAGGAAAAAATCAAAGCTGGCTGTGATTCTTTGCTATCTGATATCCTTGTTTCCATGCATATTTTATATAACTAGCTCAATAGCTAAATGTGGGGATCAAATGCCGGGAGAGGGCCAAATTCATCCTCTGACATTCAAATTCTGCTCAGCTTCTGGGGGGCTGCTGCCCCCAAGACCCCTGCTTACAAATTCGAAAATCTTGGCTACGCCGCTGCAAAGTCAACACAATCCAGCAAAATGTGCTGGACAGATTGTTGACCTTGACAAGGAACACACTGGGGAGGTTGTCCACCTGTAACGAGGCGGTCAGTCCATGGATGGTGGTGGACAACACCAAAAGTGGGCAACCGAACTGACAAACTTCCGAGGTCACACTAAAATCTGTCTCGACTGGGAACCGAACCTACGGCTAAGTTGCGAGGCAATTCAATGGTCTTCCGTCGATGCACTGGAAATATTTTGGTAATTTTAAATTTATACCAGCTTTAATTTTACAGCACTAGACGCCCGTTTCGGAATACATTTCCTGATCAGTAGTGTTTGGTCCAAATTTGTTTTTAAGATGTTAAGAAGATATCCAAAGGACTAAAATATATTTTCCCAACTTAAGCTAAGGAAACACTTTGCATAAAGGAGTATACCTTAGTTTTTGAGACATTTCAAATTTTAACTACTGTTTATTTAGCCTATTTTGGAGAAAGCAAGATCGCAAAATACTCTATAAATTTCAATACGACGGGTACAAATCAATGATTCCTTTACTTACATGAGCCGAGTCGTAACTGAAAACTTTTGTTTCGGCTCCATCCTTGCTTAATATATCATTTTATGCGACAAAATATAACCTGGGTGGGTGTTTACAATGATAATCATTTTTACGAAATGGCGGGGTTCTTTATGTTACGTAGTCATGACGAAAGTAGTGCAGCTCAAGAACGGATTGATTTTTGCGTAACCGGGATGACCAAAATCGATTTAATAAAGTAATAAAGTGAACTACCTTTCTGCATTTTCAAACTTTTGAAAAAATTGACGTAAATTCAAACTTTTAAACTCAACCCGACCTTTGAACTACCCTTCATTGTACCCCTCGCGAACCTACGTAAAAAATAAATTCTTCCGTCATCATTACGTCACACGAAAGACTCCGCCATTTTGTCAAAATTTTTAACATTGTAAACACCCATCCAAAATACATTTTGGTGTATTAAAGGAGTTATAATGCACGGATTAGATCGAAATAAGGATTATTAGCAACGACTCGGCTCATGTAAGTAAATGATTATTTGATTTTTAACCTTGCCATTCAAATCTTTGAGATATTAGCTTTATTCCATTCTCTCCAGCCGAGTAAACGGACAGTAGCAGCAAATTTATACAATAGTATGTTTATGACAATAATACCTTATCCGGCTCAATTTTAGATAATTGAAATTAAGACAACTGGTACTAAATGCAAGACTTTTAAACTATAAATCAAAAGCCATTAAATAAGAAATATAAATCTATAGGGAATTCAAAGCACATGCCGATCTACAGAAATACGGGGATTCTCCTGGTGCACACAAAAAAACGGGTTTTCACGCCATTTTTCATTATATATTCTTTAAAAATTCTTTATGAGCGCGTGTGATCGAAAGGAAAACTGTCTTACTACCTGAAAGTTAGGTCATATTTAACGCTTTCTGGTTGTCATAAATACACAGCCATGTTGTTGTGTTCACATGTTTATTATATATCTGATCATAATCATAACAGCGCTTGTACATATTCATACAATTCTTTACATAACAAACATATCAATGATTCAGATCATATGGTATAAAAAGTGAAGCATAATCAACTATAAAAAGTGAAGCATAATTAACTATGATTATGACATCCTTTCTTTTCTAAATTAAAATGAGATTCAACCAATAATGTCTATGTTATAATTATAAGTGTCTGTCTATATTTGAATATCTGAAAACACTTGCAAGAATAACTGTATTACCAATTTTTTAAAGTCTACCAAACAGTCTTTTAAAATCTTGAAACTGCATAGTTACAAACAACATTATAATCCTATTTGGATTTTCAAGAAACATAATCAAAACTCAACATCAATTATCATGAGTTATGAATTAAAACAAAATACAATTTGTTTGTCAATTATTAAACACATATGAAAAATATTATATCAATCATAAATCTGATGATAACCATGATGTCAAAATGATATCAAAACTGATGTCAAACAATGATATCAAACATTGAACCTATGTTACATATTCCTGTAACTTTAATGGAGGAGATATAATTCTGCCTGATCTGGTTTTAACTGGAGAATTTGAATTTGTTTTGTTTACAGTTTCATTCACATTTTCAGATGTAGGTTGTGCAACTGAATTCTCCACTGGTTTTGTTGGAAGAATATTATTTTCAATCACTTCCATAGCTGGTTTTGTTTCAGTAGGAATGTTCGCATTGGTTGGACGAATATGTCTCCTGTTTCTTCTAAACTTTTTTCCATTGGAGTTTTGTAACACATATGACTTTGGTGCGGAAGTTTTCTCATGAACTATTGCTGGTGTCCATTCATTGTTATGACGCATTATTACTTTCTCTCCTTTATATAAATTTCTAAGTTCTTTTCCACAATGAATATCAGCATTAACATTTCGCATCATTTTTCTGGTTTTAAGACGCATTTGGACTTCTTTGAATGAACTATTGTTAGTGTCCAGTAAGGGAGTTGTTGTTGGCAAGTCAGTTTTTAAACGTCTGCCAAGAAATAGTTGTGCTGGAGACATACCAATATCATCAATTGGTGTATTTCTATATGCCAATAGAGCTTTGTATGGATCATCAGCCTTTTTTAACATATTTTTAACAGTTTGTACCATTCTTTCTACCTGACCATTGCTTGTGGAAAATGTGGACTTGTAGTAACATGACAAAACCCATACTGTATAGCAAAATCATTAAAATTTGCACATGCAAATTGAGGACCATTGTCAGTTATAACCTTATCTGGAATACCAAATCTTGCAAACTGACTTTTTAGGTGATTAACAGAACAAGAACTGGTCATATTGTCAAGACATGCAAGTTCTGGCCATTTAGAATAATGATCTACTGTTAATAAGTAGTTTTTACCTTTGAATTCAAGGATGTCAGATGACACAATTGACCATGGACGACTCGGAGTCTCGGTTTCCAAGAGCGGTTCCTTGGAATTTTGACGCTGATTAATCGCGCATGTCGAACATTTCGATACAAAGTCTTCGATATCACTTGACATGCCAGGCCAGTGTATTATTTCTCTAGCTCGACTTTTACATTTGGAAATTCCTAAATGAGAACTATGAATGATATTTAACATATCTCTACGCATTGACCTTGGTATTATGAGTTTATGACCTTTGAAAAGTAGGCCATCGATTGTAGAAATTTCATCGCGATATGGCCAATAAGTTCGGATGCAAGCAGGTATATGCTCTTTGGTATCTGGCCAACCTGATTGAACGATATCTTGTAGCGTTACTAACTCTTCGTCATTAGACGTAGCTTGTTGTATGTCACGATATTTTTCGGGCGACACTGGTAGATAAGAAATTTGATTTATCAACAAATTTGGTGCAAGTTCTTCTCTGGTTTCATCCAGATAGTTACGACTTAATGCATCAGCAAGAAACATAGTCTTACCAGGTTTGTATTTAACCTCAATATCATACTTTTGCAATGACAATAGCAAATTCTGAAGACGCTGTGGTGCTTTATACAGCGGTTTTACAAATATTGACTGTAGCGGTTTATGATCACTTTCGACCAACACATGACGACCGTATATATATTGATGGAATTTAGCACAACCAAAAGAAATAGCGAGTGTTTCTTTCTCAATTTGAGCATAGTTCTTTTGACTTTTGTAAGTGCTCGGGAAGCATAAGCTATGGGTTGACCTTCTTGAACTAAGGCTGCACCTAACCCTGTAGAGCTAGCATCAACTGTTAAAGTGAGAGGTTTATTTGGATCATAATATCGAAGTATTGGTGACTCAGTAACAAGTAATTTAAGTTTCTGAAAACTTGATTCTTGTTCAGTGTCCCAATGCCAATGCACATCTTTCTCAGTGAGAGATCTTAATGGTGCACTTACTTCAGACAAGTTAGGTAAGAATTTACCAAGATATGTTATGAAACCCATAAAAGTTTGGACTTCCTGTTTATTAGTTGGAGGTTTCATGTTTTGTACTGCTCTAACCTTTTCTATGTCTGGCTGTAAACCTTTATCAGTGAGAGTGTGACCTACATATGTTATACTTGATTTTCTAAATTCACATTTCTCTGAACTAAGTTTCATGTTATTTTCGCGAATGCGATCCATGACACGTTTCAAACGAATGTCATGTTGTTCCCTATCCTTACCCCAAATTAGAATGTCATCTATGATTGACTCACAACCTTCTAAGTCTTGTACCATGTCTGCAACTTTTTTCTGATAGACTTCAGATGCAGATTTGACACCGAATGGTAAACGCGTAAAGCTGTAGCGACCAAAAGGACTGTTGAAAGTACATAGTTTTGTGCTTTCATCATCTAGTGCAATTTGCCAAAAGCCTGATACTGCATCTAGCTTAGTAAAAACTTTGGCATCGGTCATTTCTGCAGTAATTTCTTCAATGGTTTTTAAAGGATAATGTTCTCGACATATCGCTTTATTTAGATCTTTGGGATCTATGCATATTCTTAGCTTTCCGTTCGGTTTTACTACTGTAACCATTGAATTAACCCATGATGTAGGTTTGTCTTGTTTGATAATTACACCTAAACGTTCCATTCTATTCAATTCGGTTTTAAGTTTGTTTTTTAATGCTAACGGTACTTTTCGTGGCGCATGAATTATGGGAGTAACATCTGTATCAATTTTGATACTATGTTTTCCAGGCAAGCAACCTAAACCTGTGAAAATGTCACCGTATTCTTTCTGAATATCTGGGGGAATATTATCTGATGGATATTTTTCAATTTCAATTGGATCGACTCGATGAACTCGCTTGACTAGACCCATGTGCTCACATGTGTCTGCACCTAGGACTGGTTTGACATCTTTGTCAACTACATGAAAAATTACGCTATGCATGTTGCTACCAAGCTTACACGGAAGAGTAATTGTACCCTTAGTTGTCATTTTATGACCAGAATACGATTTTAATGGTGCCAAACTTGGCTTAAGTTCGCGTTCTCTTTCGACTAATTTAACCGTAGCAAGCGATATCACGTTACACATAGCACCCGTGTCTATGTTGAAATTAACTTGCATGTCGTCAATCGTCAAGTCTTGTGTCCATTTTGAGGTGTTTACAGAATTTACATTTAAGTCAATAGAACCTAAAAATAAAAAATCATCTGAATCGGAGTTATTTTCCGAACAATTGTCAACATTTACAACATTTACAGATTTTGTTCTACAAAGTTTCCAAAAATGATTTTGTTTTCCACATTTTTTACATGTTTGACCTTGGGCAGGGCAAGTTACATATTTACCATGTTCATAACCACACTTGGTACATTTTGATTTATTTAGTTTATTTGTGTCATTTGAATGTTTATGTTGTTTCTGTTTTCTTGGTTTTCCTTGTCCTTGACCCGTGTAGTTCGTTTGTCGATTCACTTGTCCATGTCTTCTTTGAGAAGATCCCTTCTGAATTGTGTTAACTTTGTAATCTTCACCCGACATTGACTTAGCTTGTGCTGCTGAAAGTTCGTGTAGTCTAGCTATCTCAAGAGTTTTCTCTAATGTTAATTCAGACCCAATATTTATGAGCTTTTCTCTGATTTTACTATTGCGAATTCCAATGACAAGTCGATCACGAACCATGTCATCTGTCTCTTTAAAGTTACAATCTTTGACGAGTAACTGAACTTCTGTTACGAATTGGTCAAATGTTTCATTTTCTTTTTGAATTCTAGAGTGAAATTTATATCTATTATAAATTATGTTAGTTCTTGGTTTTACATACTGTTCAAATCTTTCATAGTATGTCTTGAGTTCTTCGGATTCTTTTCCCGTTAGTGTCCAAGTTGAGTATATATTTCGTCCCTTTTCACCAATCCATATCATCAGATATGAACATTTCTGGGGTTCAGATATTTCCTTGAGTGGACCGCTAAACATGAATTCGGCGTGTTGTTTAAACGATTTCCAAGATCCTTCGAGATCACTGCTATGCCAGTCCATTGATGGCATTGTTCCAAGCAACGATTCCATCTTTGTCGTGTTTAAGGACTTTTCTTGATGGATGGCTATTATTAATATGGATTCATCCCGATTCTGACAACCATGTCATAAATACACAGCCATGTTGTTGTGTTCACACTGGTCATATTGATGTGTTCATATTCAGTCCACTTCACTTTTACAACTCATTCCACATTTCACAAGAACCACGCCCACTTTTTTATGCAACAACTCATTCCAACTTAAGGGTCATCTACGTAGGAAAATGCAAGTGAAAACCATTTAGTTGAAAAACGTGAAAGAGGGGTACAACTATGAAATTACCTGCACCAGTGTGGAGATTTATAATATAAATAAAATTAAAGCAGGAATCAATAATTAAGAAGTTTAAAAATATTAGTTGTGTTTTTTATGGAAATTGTTCTGAAATACACGTTTTAGGGAAAAATAGTTTTTACCTTGTATAACGAATTAATTTAAAAAAAAAAAAGATTTAATTGAAACTTCAAAGGCAAAAAAGTTTATTGATATGTTATAAAATTCTGTTTTATTTGGTGATAAATTGTCAAAATATCCAGTTTATTATCGGCTACTTAAACCACTACTGCACAACCACGCCCACAGTCATGTGCACCTTTGATTCTTGATTCCGGAGCAAATGGCGCCAATATCCTTTTTGTAGACCCTACTCACTGGTATTTTTTCCGCTAATGAAACTTATCTCACTTGTACTTTTGTCACCGGACAAGGCTAGTGAAACATCTCTAAACAATACCCAATAGGAAACCTTTTGAGATGCCACATTCAACAGCAGTTGTTCAATGAGTAGGTGTCATAAAATGGTCAGTATTTCCAGATCTAAAAATCGAGAAGGATATTAAGGCAAAAACTAAGTAGATTAGTTACTACTTTTTCATTTGAGTAAACTACAACCATCACCGTTTGAACATCACATCATAATACAACAGATCTTCAAAGCTGAATAAAAACCACTAACTACAGTAGTACCATAACCATTCTGAATATTGAATCTTAAATTAATTTAAATTGTATTATGGTAAACTGTATGCATTTATTTTGTAGACTGACTGCTTATGAAAGAAATTTTAACTTAAAAAATCCAGCTATTGATTTGCCAAAAGCAGATGACCTTTGTCTGGATTTAAACAACTTGTGCGAGACCACAGGTTATTTTTCTCAAAAATGTCTCTGTGTCCAGGATTGCCCTGGATATATTTGACGTCCCATAGTTCCATGTTCCTTTTACACAATTTTCATTACACACAGCTAGCTAAACAGGAGGTGCTTACCCTTCCGGAGCAAACGGACTCACTTCCCTGGTGGAAGTTCACGTGTCTAACCTGTCAGTTCCAAAGATTTTACTTTGCTACTGGATTGAAATTCGGACATGGATAAATAGTATGATTATGTTTGTTTTTGATTAGGAGCAGATTGATGGGTATTTTATTTATAGACTTGCAGGCATGTAATTTCTATAATACTACATACTATTTATTACTGTTTTAGATTTTTCCTTAAATCTGACATAATTTCAACTATAATTTTGTTCATATTTAAGACATTCAAAAATATATCATTTGTAAACTACTTAAACCATTTACATTCACTTATATTTATTAGTAGTTCTAGCAGAGATTACCAAAATTTCCTAATTTTAAGCTAAGGATTGATGGTTAAACCAGAGCCAGTTCTTACATAAGGTACTTTTCACCTCAACATTATCATTAACTAAAACTGATGTCTAAATGGATGCTCGGATTGCCAATTTTACTAGGAAAAACTTGTACTATCTAATTCTCCATGTGTCAAAATTCTTATAAGTATGCTTGATTTTTGTTAGGAATAATTACACGATCTATATCACAGTTGGTAGCTGATCTTGTTACATAGCAACGGGTGGTTAAACATTCTTCTAAGAATCTTCCATGTTGATTTTCACTGGTGTCCCCCATTCCAAACTTTTTACATTAAGATCTCCAAGAGTGCTTACAAGTGGAAGTCACCTTACTTTTTTTTTTATTCATATTATCTCTTGGGAGAATATACTAGTATCGGACTAGTATATGAAATATCTCGTTTTCTCCCATGGCAAGTCATGTAATATAGAAATATTCCATTTAAGATACCCATGGTGGTTATATCAATCCTCTATGTGCCGCGCGTGCAAAGTAGCACTGGAACTACCTTTGGTGGCGTAATAATAAAAAAAATCGCGTGACGTCATCGTGTGGGGGACATGACGTCGTATTGCGGGAAAAAGTCACTTTAGAAATTTTGAGTGCGTTTCAAATGTTCATTCTTAGAGTTTGCAATAAATAACTTTGTTTTGTAGTTTATACATTCTGTATAAACCAAAATCGGGTACATTCTTTCCGATGGTGATATTCATTTTAAAGTAGAATGTTGAATAACAAATTAATATTTTACATCATGGCGTCGATGTCTATGTAAATCGAATTAGAAGCCAAACAATGGTATTAAAATGGGAGAAAAACAATCCATTATGAGTCTATCCATGTAGGTAGGGTGAGATTGAACATAATTATCTGGTCAGAGACTCGGCAAGCCTCGTCTCTGACTGAAATGTTCAACCCCTCGGGTGAGATTTCATTATCCTACATGGATACTCATAATGGATTCTTATAATCTCTATCCTGAACCAGTTTCAATGTCACCAACTTCATAGTCTTTGCATTGTATAGCAAAACAATTAAGGGTTCTCTGATTTTCAAAAATTTCATTGACACATTAAATAGCTGTATTATGATTCCCATATTTCTTGAAAGTCCAAACGCAACCCCGAAAGACTGTGCATTTACAAATAATAATTGCATTGATTTTAAAGTGTTCGAAATATTGGAAACTTATAGCATGCTTAATGGTATTTGTTGCAGCTGGAATACGAGGTGTGATTTTTATAATATTCTTTTTAACAATTAACACAATTTTATTGTACATACAAACGTTTGCTGAATGGCCATATCTCACATGTGTCTTCAAACTTGCATTAGCAAAACAGAGTGCTATAAGTTCAATTTCATTTCCCTTTTTGGCAAACCTCGTCTTGTCAGAAAATCAAGCAATGTATCGACCTCCTAGGGTATATTCGTTTAACGTAAAACATTGATTGTCAGAATTCCTGTGTTTAACCTAATTTGCGGTTTCAGAGATTTTTTTTCTTTTCTTCTGGATTGTGATTCGGACATGGATTGATTATATTTATCATCTGTCGTGACCTAACGATCTACGCTTTTCTATACACTTCCGTGCACAAGGCGCAATTATTTCCCTATGATCTTTGAGCCATGAGGTCATCTTGACGTGATTGATACGTCCTTGTGCGTCATTTATTGTTAAGTTTCCGTTCATGCCATAAACTGCCGATTTTATGCATGATATTGTATTATGCAACATTGTGCATACCCATTGCCACATTGTTAGAATCGTGCTTTCAAGGTTCAAGTCAAAAGAGTATGTTGAAATTACAATCACAGGGGTAGTCATTTCTTTTGGATAATTGTAGTTGCATTGACAATAAACACGTTCTTGTAAAAAAAAATTGGGTATGAATTAATTCTACCACTAATAGACATTTCCCACTTAAATATACTGCTAACTCTGACTGTATACAATATACGATTTCAAAAGAAGTTATTGAACTTACCGTATATATTGTTGATACAGAAACGTTTAATACAAACAAGATTTACTAGAAAAACATCATTTTTCTCCTACAAATTAAATTAAAGGTTATTTACGGTTTTATCTTTGCATGGTAGATGACGTCAGATGTCATGCAGTATTCTGTACACTTTTATATCACTGTTGAACATTCTACGGGAATGAACATTGTTAATTATTCTTTATTTATTTTGAAAATCGAGTGATTTTATTTGAATTTTTTGTGTGTAAGAATACATTTTTTCACCGAGAATACTTTAGTCGGAAGGAAACTGTAACGTAATTCCTCCTTGTTGATATTGCTGTGCGCGATTCCGATGTCGCAAAAACGAGCTATATAACAAAATAGCCTAGCGGTGCCAAGTTTACATGTATTTTCAAATAGTGTTATGTATTCAAAACAAAATAAAAAAGTAAAATAGGAGAAACGTATATCCAGATTCAGCTTTGCTCATGTAATCTCGTATAAATACCCAAGTCCAATGTCCAGCAGTGCATGGTGAACGCCGGGTGTTTGAGCTCCGGTTTGTCCCGACCAACCATAGGAAATTGTAGTTTTGCCAAGTACTATTTGAAAATGAAATGAATAGGACCATCCAGATACTGTATACGTAGATCATAACATTACAATTAAAATGTCCAGTTGGACGGTAGGGGAAAATAACGTTTGTTGTACAATAAACTAAAATCGCTACAAAAATTTAAATCTGCCTTTTCATTTATGGCTGATAATGTCTCGATACAAGTGAAAGCAATTTATGTCAAGAACATAAAATAATATTTAATTTGTCAATTTATCAGTTTTGCTAACATAAGTCAGATAATGATAAAAATTATAATATTAATGCCATAAAACAAACGACTGTATACTCCATGTGCCAATGTTTAGTTTGTGCCCATATTATCAAAAGACGTCATCCTTTACACCGGTCAATGATATACATTCACATAAAGCAGTCAATTTGTGGGTTTCGATGAAAAAAAGATATCATACTACTACAAAACTGATTAATTGTTTTACAGATTAACTGTTTTGAGAAGGGATTCAAATAAATGTTAGTCGGCTTTATATTAGGATGGATTCAAAAAGGCGTGAGAAAGCGTGAATGTATACATCTTGTGACATTGAAAATTTTGAAATGACCCCTCAACGGTATTTCGTATACAGTCAGAGTTAGCAGTATATCGAAGTGGGAAATGTCTAATATACCCATAGCCATGTTCAACCATAATCCTAAACGCAGTTAATTCTTTGAAACCGACAAACTAAGTAGACATTCTGCCAAGAAAGCAAAACATTCTCGCTTACAAAACAACTAATATTATGGAACGTTGGAAAATGATTGTCGCACATATTCCATCCGTTGCTTTTTTTTTAATTTGTAAGATTTACCCTTCCAGAGGACCCGGCCTCACTTTACTGGTGAAAGTTCACGTGTTTAATCTAACATGACGACATTTTTCTTTGCTTCTTGATAGTGATTTGAACATTGATTAGTATGTTTGTTTTTATTAGTTCACAAAATTTAAAAATTCTTTCAAAAACTTTGCTTTGCTTTATCGTTCAGAGTATTGCCTGGGGGATATTTGATAAAATATAGTTTGTGTCTCATTCAACTTTTTAAAAATATTTTTGTTTCCATTGTTTCATTTTGAGCACTAGTGATGAGCAAGTTTATTCAAAAACGCCTATCTAGTGCAGCAACATTAGAACATGTTTAGTAATAATTTATCAAAGAACACGAAACTAGATGCAACAGCTTTAAAAAATTTAACAAGTTTAGTAATAATCAAAAAAGCAACAAACCATTCCATGTCCAAACCACTTTCCTAAAGCAAAGTAGCTGGTAAATAAGAGTTGAGCAATGGTGTTTAACGTCCCAGTCAAGAATATTTCACTTATATCGAGGCGAAGTTGTAGAAATTTTGCCTGTGCGTTGCGCTGATGGTTTTATACAGCAGGGTTCTTGATCGTGCCAAGCCCACCGTGACACGGAACCTCGTTTATTTTAAATTCCCATCCGAAAGAACCGTGACTTTCATTTCGTAATGCCGAGTGCTTGGCGAAAGAACAGTCACTACCCACTTTCAAGTCTTTGGTCAGACCCGTCCGGGGATCGAGCCCACGACCTCCCACTTACGGAGCGAGCACTCTACAGCTGGTAAATTAGGTTAAAAACGCAAACTTACATCAAGGAAGAGAAGTCGATTTCCTTCCGGAAGGATAAGCACTTTCTTTGTGCATTTTGTCTTCGTACTTCTGTCTATGAGGAGCTGCCTTGTTTGACGGTATGTCTATGTCTGTATTGAAGCGGGTGATTGTGAGATCACCACCTTTACCTCATTTCCTTTTCTGGTTCACCTTTTATCTCCGATATAAAGGATTTACGTGGAAGGAGCTATCCAATTTGAATATGTCTACATAATTCTCACATTTTAAACAGTTCCGGAAACTTTTTTTTCGAATGTTTAATTTTTTCCCTCCATAATTGGAATATCGGTTTTCTCATACAAAATGCTTATTTCTCTAGATGTACTTTAGTGAATTCGCGAACTTACACCAGGGTAGAATAGTAGATTCCTCCTCTTAAAGGATAAGCAAAAAAATAATTTTTGAATCACTTAATTGATAAAATTGAAAACAAACATACTAAACCGAAGCAAACTCAAAAACTTTGAAACTGACAAATAAGGTTGAACACGTGAACTTTCACAAGGGAAGCGAGGCCGGTTGCTCCAGAAGTGTTAGCTCCTGTTTAGCTAGCTCCACCCACCTCGTGTGTGTAATCAAATTTAGGAATTAAAGGAAAGTGATAAGGAACTGTGGGGCATGAAATATATCCATGGTATATTATTAGTGAAAATAGTTATACATATAGTCGTCTCGAATCTTAAGCTTTTGTGAAAAAATATTTATCCAATATCAAATCATGGGAAAGAACACTTAGTGCTTCTAAGTCAAGGTTTAACGTGTATTAAATCTATTGAAAACAATATACATGATTGTGATGTTTCATAAGATATACTCGCACCTGATTAAACAAAAATCTATTAAAAGTGTACATGGAATATTTTACAAGATACAATCGCACTTGATTTAACAAAACTATATAAATTATTAAAATGGTGTACATATATAATGTTTTATAACTTACAGTCGCACCCGATTTAACAAATATGAAGAAAAAGTATGTTTTTATTGTTTTACACAAATTTAACGTCTAAGAAGCTGCAATAATGCTAATACGGATTAAACTGATGTCATCGATATATTGTATATTTGGCCAAAGCGTAACAAATACAACATTAAAAACTATATAAATGCTGCATATTCAATTACATAAGTTGCAGGATATAGTCATCCGGGAAAAAAGACACTCAGGGTTATGTGACACTTCTGTTCTGAATTGAAAAAGTGTTATATCGGAAGCGTTATTCTAGGTTTCCTGTAGCAGCTACCAACTGTCACGAGAAAAACAATGTTCAAAATCCTCTTCATCGTCCTTGTCGCAATTATTGTCCTGGCTGAAGGATTTTGTAAGTACATTTTATATATATTTATGAAAACAGTTATAAACGGCTTGTTCATGAAAAATTAGAACAAATATTTAATTGATAAAATACCAAGTTTCAACTAAAAATGTTAAGCTGAATTTAAATACTAAAATTTTCTCTTTGGCGGCCATCTCGGGTTTGGAAGCCATATTTTTATTAAACGGAAAAAAGTCACGGTGGAAACATACTGATACTAACTTAATGCATATAGGGCAATAAGACCCATCATGTTTTTTGCTTTTAACAAAAAGAGGCTACTTTATGAGATCTGCCCCCAATATTTTTGTAGTCGATTACAAATACAATATGAAAAAAACGAAAGAAATAGAAGTTAAATTACTTTTCAGTGTGGCATATTTCTTCTGCTGTTAAAAAATTAGATGGCCAATATATCCAAAAAACATAAAACAACTGAAAGAAGCAAGCAAGCAAAACAATGAGATACAAGACAATCTCTTTCACCAATGGCATATGCAACTACTAGCAGTAAAAGCGAATTACATTATTAGCAAAACAAGGTGGCAAATACATAGTGCTGCTGCTGATTATATAATTCCCGGCTGTCGATGGGCCTTGAAACTGATGACCATTTGTGTGGGTAATTTACTATTTGGTAGAGCAAGTAGTTTTTCGCTTCAGTCAAGATTGGTTTTTTTATTTATAAGGATACGACTTGTTCTGATATGGTGAAGGTAACCAGAGTTAATCAATGATTAGCAAACGAACTGACCCAACCTTCGGCACTAGGGTCTGCCCGAGTAAGATACCAAACTGACAACGAGATGGACTGTGATCCCTAAGACCATTTGACAATCGAGGCCCAACATATTGGAGGGCTCAGTTATACCACATAATTTACAAGTTGATCACAAATACTCGCATTTCAAAATAGTACCGACACTATTAATGATTGCCGCATTAATTTCCTTAAGGAGTTTATAATTTGCATAAGTACTATGATGTGCTAGGTTTTATTATTATTCATAGATACATGCATGACTCTTGTTTGGAATGATTGAAGTAAACCAGTCTGACTGCTTTACTTGGTCACGTGATCTGTTACAATCTTAACCTAATTTACAAAAACTTATCAGATTAATCTATTATGGATTTTTAGGATATTGTTCTCCTATAGTCTTGTCTGGAGAGGTCTAGTGCCAGACCCGACAGGGATGCATGACTCTTGTTTGGAATGATTGAAGTAAACCAGTCGGACTGCTTCACTTGGTCACGTGATCTGTTGCAATCTTAACCTAATTTACAAAAACTTATCAGATTAATCTATTATGGATTTTTAGGATATTGTTCTCCTATAGTCTTGTCTGGAGAGGTCTAGTGCCAGACCCGACAGGGATGCATGACTCTTGTTTTGAGTAATTGAAGTAAACCAGTTGGACTGCTTCACTTGGTCACGCGATCTGTTGCAAATCTAAACACAGTTTATAAGATCTTATCAGATAAATCTAATATGGATTTTTAGGGTAGTGTTCTCCTATAGTCTTGTCTGGAGAGGTCTAGTGCCAGACCCGACAGGCGAGGGTTCTATAACTCTTTGGACAACACTATAGTCAAACCGTTACACAGGGAGAGGACTATCATATATTTAGTACATAGCATGTCTTTGTTTTAATTTATTTTTAAATTGGCCATTAGTTTTATCAAACGCTATGAATTTTCATCAGTAATACACAATCTAAAAATAAATGAATAAACAAATTCCATGTGCATTCACACATTAAAAATATAGTCCCTCACTTTGATGTTGAGGACTATATTGCCTAGGTATAGTCCCGTTGCTATGTGTTTTCAAAAACAGATGATTTCCACATGAAATGCTATCCATACACTTATCCAATAATTTTTCAAGTTAACAAAAATTGATAACCTAGATCCCGTATCCCGTTTTGCAGAGCGCATACTGCTTGGTCAATTTCAGTCATGTTGAGACGCTAAAACGGTAGCTCAGTTTGTTAAATTTCTGACACTTTACCTAAAGTGAGTGACGTCTCGATATAAGTGAAATATTCTTTACTGGAACGTGAAATCCCATTCAATCAAGTAAACATGCACTGAAGGAAAAATGATGATCATATTTTAATCAATATTTTAATTTATTGATTTCCTTTTGTAATTGCAGGGTATGGATACTATGATCCTTATGAAAACTTCGGTAACTATGGCAACATTTTTGGTCACTATGGCAATCCTAATGTAAATCAACCGTATTACCTAGGATGGTGGTATTCGATACGGTAAACAAGGTCTCCTACAAAATTCATGGATCTCCAGTTTACTGAATGTACAGATTTATATTTTTCTCATATTTTAGGAAAAACTATGTTGAACTAATAATAATAAATGTATTGAACATTTCTGCTTGTTTTATTATTTATTGACTTTATATGCAGCAATGTACCTGTCTTTCCTGCGTATGATGTATGTTAAAGCTGCCTGACCCAAGACTTAAAGAAGGTATTCACTGTTCTTTCGTCAAGTACTCGGTATTACGAAATAAAAGTCGTGATTCTTTCGGATGGGATTTTAAATTATGTTGGACTAATAAACGTATTGAACATTTCTGCTTGTTTTATTTATTGACTTTATATGCAGCATTGTACCGGCTTCTCCTGCTTATGGTTTATGGTAAATTGTTTGATCCAAGATTTGAATGTGGGTAGTGACTTCTTTCGCAAAGAACTCGGCATTACGAAATGAAGGTCACGTTTCTTTCGGATGGGAGCTTAAAATAAACGAAGTCCCGTGTCCCGGTATGGGTGGCACGTTGAAGAACCTTGCTGTATAATGCCAAAAGCGCAACGCACAAACAAAATTTCTGACCTTTGCCTATAGCTGGCGACGTTTCGATAAAAGTGAAATATTCTTGACTGGGATGTTAAACAGCATTACTCAACTCAGTACGAGAACTTTATACAACGAAGCAGGTTGCTTATGAATAATTTGACGACTTGGGGATACTGCCAGTCTAGTCGTATGAAAACCCTGAAAAGTTGTCTTGCCATCACCACAATATTGTTGATAAGTATGCATATGTTGCCTCTGTTTCCAAAATTAACCTGGATATATTTCGCGTTCCATAATTCATTTCTTAGTATTATTACACACGAGACGGATATAGCCAGCTCGAGCAGGTGATTGCCAGAAAGAACCCGGCCTCACTTTCATGTTGGAACAGTATCTATTCCAGAAAGTGGTGTAGTTACAATCATAATGAAAGACCCTTACATATACTGATGGTTCCTCAATGATATTTCATATTTATTTTACCTTAGCCCTTTTACAAGCTTATGTTATTAATCCAAGTTGGTTTGCTAATTTTGTGAGGAGTTATTGTCCTTTGAACATTCACGGAATTTGCTTGCTAGCTTTTAAATTTAGTATATTGACTTATAAGATATCACGGGGATTTGGCTGATCAAGGAGTGAACTGCAATTTGCGTTTACTGATCACAACACTTTTTATCGTCTGGGTATGAATTACATATTATACCAGTTTTAATTTTACAGCACTAGACGGCCGTTTCGGAATACAATTCCTCATCAGTAGTGCTTGGACCAAAATTATGAAACTAAAATCATTTTGAAGATGTTGAAAAGCTACCCAAAGGACGAAAATATATTTTACCAACTTAAGCTAAGGAAATACTTTGCATGAGGGAGTATACCTTAGTTTTAGTTTTTGAGAAATTTCAAATTTTAACTTGCAGTAAAGAAGACGTAATGATAGAATACCCAGAGCAATGCTGTAGAAGAATAGAAAAATTATGTTTTTAACCTCAGATGTAATGCGATAGGAAAACAAAGCGATAATTGCATTAACAAACCCCACTTTTGCCACAATTAACTCAACCAAGAAAACAAAGATGAAACAAGATAGAAAGACAAGTAAATTCAGCGAATTAGCATCCCCACACAGCAGGTGGCTTGTAATTTGCACCGATATTTAAAAGACAATACAAAGATGTAACTCCAAGGGAAATGAACAAACGAACTCGGGTTAACGAAATCCACATCTATCAATGTTGATGCTTTGCATCAAGTTTCATGAAATAGTGACTCATAGTTTAGAGAATTTGCGCAGACAAGGATTTCGAAAGAACGGACCGACAGAATCTCGAATTTAATATCCTATTTCTTCAAAAGGAGGGGAAAATGAATTAGGATGACCAAATCACCGACCTGACAAGACTGTACAAGAGTGAAAAGCACATGGTTCGATCCCATATATTATTTAAAAGAAATAATAACAGGTTTAGGGCTTTTCACTCTTGTACACAGTTTCGACAAGTCGGTGATTTGGTCATTATAATATTTTTTTATCCCTGCCTTTGGAAGAAAGAGAGATTATTTTTTTTAATTAATGGGACCCATTCATAAGAACTAGTACTTTGAATTTGTATTGATCAAAAACACGCCGATTCGTGTTCAAATCCAAATGACAAAACTTTGAAAACCGACATATTAAGTAAAACGTAAATTTTTACTCGAGAAGTGAATCGAGCATAAGCACCTCCTGTCTAACTAGTTACATCCGTAACATGTAAAAACAAAATTGAGAAAATAAGGAACATCGTACGCGTTTCATCATTCTTTCATTCGAGTAGAATTCTAAACTTAAAAACTGTCAAATAAAGTAAACGTAAACTTTTACAGAAGTGAACCAATGATAAACACTTTCTGTCTAACTAACTACACCTGACATGTAAAAAAATGAGAAAGAAAGGAACAACGTTGCATTATCAATTCACCCGAGTAGGAAATACAACTAGACGGTTAAGGGTTTTTTATGCCTACATAGACCGTTCGTGCTTCGAAACAACAATGCCAACACTGTCATCCATAAATTACTTAATTTTGGTTTCATAATTTTGGTCAAAGCACTACTGATGCGGCATTGTATTCCGAAACGGCCGTCTAGTGCGTTAAAATAAAACTGGTATAATATGTAATTTATAACAAAATTACATATGCTATAGGTTTACATTGTAATATTGATATCAAATTTTGTTCATACAATTGAAATATTGATTTTTTCCTATTTTTGAAAGCGATAACTTAATGATCTATATAAAATATATTGAATTTAATTTGCTTTTCTTTAAAATAACTGTTCTTGAGAAAATTTTGTTTTTCATGTTTAAAACACTATTTTAGCTGAAAAACATTCAGCTTTTGCATAATGATGTTTTCAACTATTTAATTTCGTGAAGATGTTGCGATAGGACCAGTTTTTAACACGTATACTTATTTATGGAGGGCAAGGTATGAAGGAAACAGACCATACCAATAAATTAGTTCCCTTTGTGCTCATGAATATTCATGACGTTACATCACGTGATCCCAAGTTTAATGACCGGTAAAATATGAATACCAAAACAATCGATTTGTAATTGTTATTTCCCCATATGGCACCTCAACTTAACTTCTGTTGCACCGGTGTCAAGAGAAACCGACGTAAAATCAAATATGTCCTCCCAGAATGGAATTAATCAAATCTCGGTTCTGTTGCATGAATTGACGCTTAGACTTTTACTTTTAATATCCCCTAATGTGCCTCATTAAAAACGTCAGATTTGTCAAATAGATCAATTTTAAAAAACTCGTGGAACTTTTTTTCAGTGTAAATTTAAGAACTCGTGATTGACTATATCCGGAACAACATCTCTCTCCTTTCGGAAATTATTGTAAGTCGTAAGTTGGTTGAAGTAAACAATTTCAAAAACTCGGTTATTTCGAGTTTTTCATATTTTAAATGAAAAAACTGTTGGATGAAATCGAGTTTACGCTTCGTAAATATAAGTTTAGTGGGAACCTCGAAATCTAGACAAATATACTAGAAAAGTACATAAACGTATTCTAACCGGTGTCAAGGCAAATTTTACCTGTCGGAAAATATCCAATGGATGCTTATTGGATCGAAGAGGGCAAGCTAAAGATTTTTGTCTATTTGGCCTATAGTCTCTATAACGTTGACGTTAATCCAATATGACGGCGTATGCTAATTAGAAAATGAGACAAATTGTTCCACATGCAGAGCAGAAAAATTATATTTACTTACTATGCAGGAGGAGACTTTTTAACTTAATTTGTAAGTTCATTTTTTCAGAGATTTTACTTTGCTCTAGGGATTTTGGTTTAAATTACTTATCAAAAACAAACATACTTACCAATGTCCAAAACACAATCCAGAAGCAAAGTAAAAACTATGGAACTGACAAGTCTGGTTAGACACGTGAACTTCCACCAAGGAAGTGAGGCCGGGTGCCCCGAAAGGGTAAGCACCTCCTGTTTAACTAGCTACACCCGTGTGTAATCTAAATTGTGTGAAAAGAACATGGAACTATGGGACGTCAAATATATCCAGGGCAATCCTGGACACTGAGACATCAAACTTATCAACTAAAGAATGATATTTACACAAATGCAAAACATGCACCTGGTAACACAAGTGACACGTCGGCGAAACGAGGCAATACAGACATAAGACAATTTTTCCTGAAAAACAATAAAACAAATTATTTCGTATCGATACAAGAACCTTGAAAACAAAGTATGAATAACATTTCGATTTCAGAAAAGAGACTTTCCACTACTGTTTGCATTTCCACTTTTTGTTGGCTAGCTAAACAGGAGGTGTATACCCTTCCGGAACACTTGATCTAACTTCCCTGGTGAAAGTGTACGTGTTTAGCCTAATTTGTCAGTTTGAAATTTTTTACTTTGCTTCTGTATCTTTATTTTGACAGATTGACGTATGCGTTTTTAATTGGACGATAACATTTTACCTATATTTGTTACAACTTTTAAGCATATATCCAGTTTAAACTATACAGGTTACATAAAATATGAGTATATGAATTTTTACCCTCACCCCCGTCATGATTCTTTAATCATATCGAGGCGATCAGTTCTTGGGTGGAGGAGGGAACCCGGAAAAAACCACCAACCTTCGGAAAAGGAAAACATTCTCACATTAAGAAATCCCCGAGTAGAATTCAGACCTAGACAAATATAAATAGATCTACTATATGAGGTGTTGTGATCAATAAACGCAAATTGTAGTTCACTCCTCGGTCAGCCAAATCCCCGTGATATCTGATAAGTCAGTACAGGGATTTTCGGGCCTTTTTGGGAAAAGGACCTTGGAATGAAATTGGGAAAAATGCTCGACAAACACATTATTTTGGGAAAAATCACGACAACATATTAGAAGTTCTAGACCACTTTAATACTGGTAATTGAACAAATATTTGCATAAATAGCCACCTTTCAGCATGCTGAAATATAGCCAAGGGTATAACTCTCCATATTTACTTCCATCAAATAAGTCTTTTCCTCTTTAGATCTGGTTCATATTCATCATCAGATTCACAAGAATCACTGTCACTACTGTCTGGATCCTTAGTTTGACCTACCTGCGGTAGGGCATTCGTCCATGTGTTCATGTTCACTCGTGATTTTTTTCAGTCACAAGTGGTAGCTTTCTGGCAATCACATGTTCTAGCTGGCTATATCCGTCTCGTTTATAATACTAAGAAATGAATTATGGAATCCCAAATATATCCAGGTTAAAAAGAGACAACATATGCATACTTATAAACAATATTGTGATGACGGCAAGATAATTTTTTAGAGTTTTCATACGAATAGACTGGCAGTATCCCCAAGTCGTCAAAATATTTGTAAGCAGCTTGCTTCGTTGTATAAAGTTTTCGTACTAAGTTGAGTAATGGTGTTTAACATCTCAGTCAGGAATATTTTAATTATATTGAGACGTCGCCAGCTACAGGCAAAGGTTAGAAATTTTGTCTCTACGTTACGCTTATGGCATTATACAGCAGGGTTCTTTATCGTTCCACCCATACCGGGACACGAGACTTCGTTTATTTTAAATTTCCATCCGAAAGAATCACGACTTTTATTTCGTAATACCGAGTACTTGACGAAAGAACAGTGAATACCTTCTTTAAGTCTTGGGTCAGGCAGCTTTACTATACATCATAGACAGGAGAGACAGGCACATTGCTGCGTATAAAGTCAATAAAATAAAACAAGCAGAAATGTTCAATACGTTTATTAGTCCAGCATAGTTTTTCCTAACGTATGAAGAAAATATAAATCTGTAAACTCAGTAAACTGGAGATCCATGAATTTCAAAAAAGAAAACAAGTTTACCGTGTCCGAATCCTCAATCCTAGGTAATACGGTTGATATACATTACGGTTACCATAGTGTCCAAAAATGCCGCCATAGTTACCGAAGATTCCATAAGGATAGTAGTTTTCATAAGGATTATAGTATCCATTCCCTGCAATTACAAAAGGAAATCGTTAATACAAATTCTGATGAAAATACGATTATTATTTTTCCTTCAGTGCATGTCTATTAAATCTTATCATTACTTGATTGAATGATATTTCACGTTCCAGTAAAAACAATTTAACTAATATCGAGACCACACTTACTATTAATGGTGTCAGAAATTTAACAAACCGTCCTGGTGTCTAAACATTTATGAAATTGACCAAGCAATTATGGGCTCTGCAAAACGGGATAGAATAAGGTTATTGGGATTTAGTTCATCAAACATAAGTAAACTGTTGAAAAATCATTGTATAAGTGTATGGATGTTATTTCATATAGAATTCATCTGTCTTTGACAACGCATAACAACTGTACTATACCTAGGCAATATAGTCCCCAACATCAGAGTGAGGGACTATATACATATATACTTTCTTTATTTTTAAATGTGTGAAATTTGTTTATTCGTTTATTTTTATATTGTGTATTACTGATGAAAATTATAGCGTTGGATAAAACAAATGGCTAATTTAAAAATTAATTAAAACAAAGACATGCTATGTACTGGATATATTATAGACCTCTCCTTGTGTAACAGTTTAACAATAGTGTTGTCCGGAGAGTCATAGACCCCTGGCCTGTCGGGTCTGGCACTAGACCTATCCAGGCAAGACTATAGGAGAACAATACCCTAAAAATCCATAATAGATTAATCTGATAAAATTTTATCAATTCGATTAAGATTGCAACAGATCACGTGACCAAGTGAAGCAGTCCAACTGGTTTACTTCAATTACTCAAAACAAGAGTCATGCATCCCTGTCGGGTCTGGCACTAGACCTCTCCAGACAAGACTATAGGAGAACAATATCCTAAAAATCCATAATAGATTAATGTAATAAGTTCGAGTAAATTGTGTTTAGATTGCAATATATCACGTGACCAAGTAAAGCAGTCCGACTGGTTTACTTCAATCATTCCAAACAAGAGTCGTGCATGTATCTATGAATAATAATAAAACCTAGCACTATATAATATTTATGCAAATTATAAACTACTTAAGGAAATTAATGCGACAAACATTAATAGTGTCGGTACTACAGTATTTTGAAATGAGAGTATTTATGGTCAACTTGTAAATTAAGTGGTATAACTGAGCCCTCCAAAAAGTTGGGCCTCGATTGTCAAACGGTCTTAGGAATCAAAGTGCATCTCGTTGTCAGGTTGGTATCTCACTCGGGCAGATCCTAGTGCCGAAGTTTGGGTGAGTTCGCTTGCTAATCATTGGTTAAGTCTGGTTACCTTCACCATATCAAAACTAGTCGTATCTTCATAAATGAAAAAAAACCCAATCTTGACTCAAGCGATAAACTACATTACTGTACCAAATAGTAAATTAACTACACCAATGGTCATCAGTTTCAAGGCCCGTCGACAGCCGGAAATTATATAATCAGCAGTAGCAATACGTGTTTATCCCTCTTGTTTTGCTACTAATATCATTTACTTTTACTGCTAGTAGTTGCATATGCTATTGGCGAAAGCGATTGTATTGTATCTCATTGTATTGCTTGCTTGCTTCTTTCAGTTGTTTTATGTTTTTTGAATATATTGGTCATCTATTTTTTTTAACAACAGAAGAAATATGCCACTGAAAAGTAAGTTAACTTCTATTTCTTTCGTTATCATATCAAATTTGAAATCGACTACAAATAGTCAGGGGACAGATCTCATAAAGAAGTCTCTTTTTGTTAAAAGCAAAAAAACATGATTGGTCTAATTGCCCTATATACATTTAGTTAGTATAAGTATGTTTTCACCGTGACTTTTTTCCTTTTAATAAAAATATGGCTTCCAAATCCATGATGGCCACCAAAAAGATAATTTTAATATTTAAATTTAGCTTAACATTTTGAGTTGAAACATGGTATTTTATTAATTAAATATTTATTCTAATTTTTCATGAACAATCCGTATATAACTGTTTTCATAAAATATATATAATGTACTTACAAAATCCTTCAGCCATGACAATAACTGCGACAAGGACGATGAAGAGGATTTTGAACATTGTTTTTCTCGTGACAGATGGTAGCTGCTGCAGGAAACCTAGAATAACGCTTCGGATATAACACTTTTTTAATTAAGACAAAATAAGAAGTGTTAACATAACCCCCGAATGTCTCTTTTCCCCGGATGATGATATCCTGCAACTTATGTAATTGAACAAGAAGCATTTATATAGTTTTTAATGTTGTATTTGTTACGCTTTGACCAAATTTACAATATTCGATGACATCAGTTTAATACTCATTAGCATTTTTGCAGCTACTAGTATTCAGACGTTAACCCTCTTGCTGCCACAGAACAGTTCAAATTACGTCAACGCTGCGCCGAGATTGTAACGTCATCATTACTGCGTTATCAAAAAATTACCACAGAAAAAAACAGCACCTGACTTTATTTATTTTATACACAGTATTAAAACATTCATTCTGAAGTTGTTATTTGGCCGATTTTGATGAAATTTTCAGTATTATAGGCAGATTTATTTGTAGATCTTTTTCATAAAGTAAATCTTAGGGAATTGTATAATTCCAGGATTAAAAGTGTTGAACATAGAGTTGAAGATTTAATACGCTCTTTCTCGCATCAGCAATTTTTCAGCTATTCGCGACGAGAAGTATTTTAATAATTTCTATAGATTAATCTATGAACAATTTCGTGTATTCTTGTGAAGTGCGAGTGTGTTGTATGTCTGCCTTGTACGTACTAGCGCGCACTCGGGGCGACTTTAATTATAAAGTGCTAGATCACCGAGTCAGTACGCCGCCACACTCTCTCACTGATACCGATATAATGTTACGGAATATGTGTAGTGTGAATTTAATCACCACGTGACTTAATTTAGAGCACTTTTTATTGCTTTATTTGTAAGCACTACTGTTTTGATATGGTGAAACGTTATGACATCATTTTAAACAATCATAAATTGAAACTTTCTCCACCAAAAATCTCTTTTGAACTTCTTTTAAGTGTTTTAAATCTTATAGGTAGTTTTAAAAAGCTTTAAATTGATTTTATTAAAATAAATTAGGGAGTAAAGACGCTGTTGTGATGTTTCACTTAGGACTTTGAATGATCGTAATTCAGGTTTTGCATCACTAATCAGACTTATTTTTGTATAATCTACAATATTTAATAAGTGTAAAATCGAGCAGTCAAAAGTTAAGTTTAGTAGTATACATCATCTAAATTCTTCTTACTTGGTATGTGGTTTCAACGGAGCCCGTAAGGTGACATGTAAAAAAAGTTATTTCGTATATTCGAAATAGTATATCGTATATTCGCAATAGTTTTATCACATTTTCGAAAAAACGTTTTTCGTATTTTCGCTATAGTTATTTCGTATTTTTGAAGAAATAGCATTTTGAATTTCCAAATTACTATTGCGTATATTCGCTATAGTTATTTCGTATTTTCGCAGTAATTATATCGTATTTTCGAAGTGGTTTGTCGTATATTCGAATTAGTATTTTACGGAAGCCCGCTTGTGCAAGGTTGTGAAAATATTTGATAGAAAATATTTTATCCTGCGACCGCAAGTTATTATCTTGCGGCGGAACTCAATTATATGCAACTTACTTCTTGTAAGACAAGCAAAGAAAAGCTCGATTCAATCAGTTACCTTTTGAAGTAGATTGGATTAGAGTAATGATGTTTCACGCCTCAGTCAAGATTCTATCACTCATATCAAGGTGGTCATTTTTTTGATAGTGGAGGAAATCGGAATATGGAGAAAAACCACCGACCACAGCAAACTAGAATCTGTCCAAGTGGGATCCAAACCTAGGTGATGAGAGGCACCATGATTCGTATGCGTGAGTCAAAGTTTACATTAGATACAGTTACTTGTGGGAGAAAAGTTAGTCACCTCTGGAAAAAAGTTAACTACTAGTAATCAGTTCTTTAAAGAAATAAATGTTTTATAAAAAGACTATTAGATTATCATTTTCAGGTACATCATGTTCAATATATATTTTTCAAATTGTTAATTCGTATTAACAATAAACACACAGAATAATTGTATACCGGCAAGAATACCTGAAGTACGTTACCTATCCAACATTGAATAAGAAACTATATGTATTACACTCGATTAAATTTTATGCAATGTCACTACCAAGTGTGGTCATCCTCAGTGCCTAGGAACTTTGCTTAAAGCATCAATGTAAGCACATATATCATTACACGGGGTATTTCATAAGTATTCGAGCATAGTGAAGCTTTCGCTGTACTGAATCTTTCGAAGTATATTTTGTAATACTCTGAAGGCAATGTCACTACCAAGTGCGGTTATCCTAAGTGCCTCGGAACACATTGGCTTAAAGCATAGTGTTACAAAATGATATTTCGAAATTTTCAGCACAGTGAAAGCTTCACTTTGCTCGGGCACTGTACTTTCCGTCTATATGAAATATACTGTATACTGGTATGTGCTTACATTGATGATTTAAGCTAATGTGTTTCGAGGCAGTAAGGGTTAACATTCTTGGTAATGACAATTCATCTTGAAATGTGATAATAATCTTTTGGTTGGATGTTTTACAATTATCGAATGTTGAATAAGTAACGCACTTCAGATATGGTCCTGCCAACCACTTTATTATTATGCATTTTGACAAGTTGAAACTTGAGAATCGAACACGATACATCCGCCTTCCAATAAATTATTTAGATACTTTTATTTGTTGATAGAGATCACCATGTAGTATACTTATTGACTTTCTGGCCGATTGATTTGTTTTTATTGATACTCTACTCTTACTCTTAAGTTTTGAAGCAAGACATGTTTTCTGTGTTGGAATAGGCCCACAGCGGAGTTTCGTTTGAGATAAGATGTAATTTTTATAATTCATAAGTCCGTCGATTGTTCAGCAGACTGACAACAGATTGTGAAATACCTATAGTAGCTCTGAACCATACTTGCACAGACTCACGCACCGCACAAACTAGTATGTGGTGAATAAGATCAATATAAATAGCTGATACGACGTAAAACAATACTTACCCAACCAACTACCTTCTACAAGTAGTCAGCTACAAGTGGCCAGTTACAAGTAGCTACATGTAGCTTTATGATGTTTATCTAGCTATTATGTTGCGACCGTAAGATAAAATAAAATCCCAGGTAGTAAATATTTCATGGTCTTGAACTAACGGGCTTCTGTACGCGTAAAATACGAAATACGATTCCGAATAAAAAATATAATGATTGCCAAAATACAAATAATTATTGCGAATATACCAAATACTGATATGAAAATAGGATATAACTATTTCGAATATACGAAATAAGTTTTTTACACACTCTGTAGGTTTCCAATTATACTAACATGTCAAATAAATCCTTGTGTATGGTGGGTAATTTCTGACATCCAGATAATTTCTGTCGACAAAAAATTATCTCGTTACGTTGACTTAATACCACAACAAGTCGAGATAACATTTGAAGGAAAGTTGTGATAGTAAAATAAAAGGTTTCGATACAGGGGAAACGCCAACCCGGCCTACGCATTGATTCATTAAACAAGTTTGCACGCGCAGAAGGGGTGAAAAAAATGGCCAAAAACGGCATACACTCGAGGCGTGGAAATAATGAAATATTTGTCTTGCCGACTGTTTTTACTGAAACACATGGCATTTTATTAAAATTTCTGGACAATTGTAATTGATTAAAGGCAGATTTGCTCTAATTTGGTGGCAATTTTACCATTTAAATACCGATTGAATGCGGGACACTTGCCTAAAATCGAAAATTATTTTTTTGAAAAATGTGATCTCTTTCAATCATTTGCTCATGCACCAAAGATGTTTTAATATGAATGGAAAGAACTTTTTCCCGTGTTTATTTTGATGTATAATTCGACCGTTAAATTTTCTGGTACAAAAAACGTACAAGTTTTAAAGTCGAAAAAATCGATGAAAATGTCGGATATGTGATCATGGGTCGGTCCCTTTTCCGGCTCATTTGACCCATAAATAATGCAACGGCAGCTTCCTCATGGTACACCATGTGTAAATTTGATAGTCCAGAGACGCTGTTTGGATTTATTTGCTGAAATAAAGTAAGTTTTACCATTTAAATAGTAATTTTCTTCACACTTCAAGCCGATTTTGCCGGAAATTTGGGTCTACTTTCAGGCAGCCATCTTAGAAAAGTGCCGTCACCGCCTCAAAGTTATTTTTTGCATTCCCGAATGATCCTTTTGTATTTTGTACATGGTAGTCATGGTTTTTACACCATATAACATGCAGGATTGATTTGTGGTACCACTGAATATATGAAGTTTGCATGGATACCAATACACTGGCCTGCATGTACTCAGGACACATTGGCCTGTATGCTTTGTAGGCCTTCAATTTATTTGGCTGCTAAATAACATTCAACTGTCTTATTTTATTTATTTTATTTTAAATACATGGGGAATGGGTTTACTCAAAATATTTACCATTAATATTTGACCAGGAGTGTGGATTTCTACATAAAATATTCCTTAGATGAGGAACATCTTTCAACTTAGATTTAGCTCTCAATTCATAAATATGTACATTTTGAATTTCATCACAAGATTGGCACTGGTCTTAATTATATATTTTTTCAAATTCTAATGTAATAAAAACCCCGCCTTCCTTACTTTGGTACAAAGCATGAATTCATGGTTTATTATACAGTCCCATTTAATTGTTTAATCAAATTTTAACAGAAAAAAATTCATTTGAAATCCTATACAAATTGAAAATTTGCATAAAAACTGGACTCATACAGTGTGTATACATCTATGATCTAAGCTACTAAGTTATTTTTATTGTAATTAGCTCTGGCATGTGCTACTATTGAATTTTTATGAAATTGTCATGTGCTGATTAAAGTGATTTTGAATTTTTATTAAAATAATGCATTCAAAGTCAGAACATTTGAATTATATTATTTCAGTAGCACATGACAGCTCTACTTTTTTGCTCTAAAACTTTAGAGGAGACAGCATCTTTTTGCTAATGTAATAATTGAAATTGATAATGAAATGAAATTATAATTTAACTTAAACCATAAACAGATAGGTCTAAAACATTGCAAATTGTCCATTATAATCTTGATTCAACACCCACAACTGAGCCAAGTCATTAAAGTCACTTTGCTTAATTTAGTTTGACAGATGTGTTTAGATGTGAGTTACAAACACATAGACATACCATACCTACAACAATACATGTGTCCATCATCTGATGTTGACTTAAAAGCCAGAGTAATTCAAATTTAAGCTAACATGGCCCATCATAAGTTGTCATTTAATTCAGATGATGAACAAGTATGGAACCAGAGAAAGATCCCCCATACTGATTATTTCAATATGAAAAATGATTTCACTTTTTGTGAAATTTGGACAGAAGTCCTGCAACTAGGGTGCATGATCAGTTGGCACATGCAATGTAAGGCACTTATAAACTTTCTCTTATTCAGCAACAAACACCTTATTTCACATCTGGTATGTTATATTATTCCTTGCTGATTTTGTTTCAGTCCATGGATTTAACAAGTTTTCACTGATAACTCATGACTTGTGCATTTTTTCATTTATAATTATGATAAAACCCATTTTTAGACTGGTAAAATTAGTATTAAAATTAAAACTATATAAAATAAACTAAATTGATGTGGAATTATAATAAGTTTTTGATGTAAATCTTATTTACACTTTCATTTGTGTAACATTCAACCTCAAATTAACCCTCATAAGTTGAAAATGATCAGGAAAGAATAACACTGATTACACATTAAACACTAAAATACATGTATATATAACTATATATATATATATATATATACATGTATGTATATGAAATTTTGTGATATGAAATATTGAAGCAATGTCTAAAGATGTTAATCCACAGCTAAGCTCAAACCCAAGTTAATGAATATTGTTTTCACAAGCACTGCCTCAACATAATATAGTTTATGCTTTTTCCCTCATTAAAATGTCAAGTCCATGACTACTTCACATGTACAATTAATTTTAAAATTTAAAAAAATGAGATTTATCTTTGGTTAGTGCAGCATTCTAATTATTTAATGTATGCATTTCATTTTCAATTTATAAATACTTTATTGCACACCTGCATATTCTGGTGTTGGTTTGAAATGTCAAATATTGTAGTAGACTACTCATGTACATGTATATAACACATATGGCTTGTAATGGGTAAATTTGTTGTACATAATCATGCAGTTTTAAAATTCCTCAAATCCTACCCTCCCATCACACACATGCTCTCTCTCTCTCTCTCTCTCTCTCTCTCTCTCTCTCACACACACACACACACACACACACATTAATGCTGATTATTTGGACCAGCAAGACATATTGCTTTGAGTGGAGGTCAACATCAGAGATCCTACCATTTCTATATTTTCCTACACAGTTAAACCTGTCTATAAAGGCCACCCAAAGGAACCAGTAAAAGTGGCTTTAATGGACAGGTGACCTTTGTATACAGGTTCAAATAATATGAATAAAGAACAATTAGGATACAATTATACTGGCCTTTATAGGCAGGTGACCATTATATAGATGTGGCCTTGAGGGCAGGTTGGGCTGTATTTCCTATAAATTTTTTACCCTTTTCTTATATTTTCCTATCATGATTTTTGTTACTGGAATTCAGAATGGGGACATTTTCTTGCATTTAGTACATATATGAAACAACATTCACGTTTATGTATTTTTAAACCAGTAAGTATACATTGCAGTTGCCAATATTTTATGTTTGTTAGTAAAAGGGGGAACAGAAATGGCTGTAGGAGAGGCCATGGATGTATATATTTTTGTGCAAATTATTTAAAAATATTCCTATAATTTTAGTGGAAACTCCTATAATTTTCTATAAAACTCCTATAATTTTGATGCCACATTCCTATTTTTCCTATATTTTGGACCTCAAAATGGTAGGATCCCTGCAACATGTAACGATTAGAAGTCAGCGCAATATGTAAACATGCTGGGCAGCTGACAGTGCATGTAGGTAGAAAAATCGATAATGCATGCAACAGTCATGACTGTGTGATGAAGCGAAACACGATATTGACGTCACTACGTCAGATGTATGTACAATGTATGAGTACATTGAAGGTCACGGCCATATTTGTTTTCATTGACGACAAATGAAGGCTCTTGGTTTTTTGCTTTTTTCAGATATTGACACCGCATGCACCAGGTATGATACTTTGTTAAAATAAATTACAATAATATTGTAATACTATGTCAAAATTTCAAAGAGAAAAGACCATGGTACAAAAAACGTACAAGTTTTAAAAATCGAGTCGAGTTTCATGCTGATTAGGCTACAGTGATTTTTAAGAGAAATCAGGTGCCGTCAGAAAATAGAGGTTTTTTTGCAAGTATGCGTGTCATCCAGAATTTTTTCATACATGCGTAATTTTAAGTTCATAACAAATCTGCTGATAATGCGTTTACACCCATAAATGCAAATTTTACCGTTAAAATACGACACTGAATTTAGTGTACACTGAAGCTCGCGGCCATATTTGTTTTCATTGACGACGAATGAAGGATCTTGGTTTTTTGCTTTTTTCAGATATCCACACCGTATGCACCAGGTATAATATTTTGCGAAAATAAATAACAATAGTATTGTAATGTTATGTCAAAATTTCAAAGAGAAATATCATGATACAAAAAACGTACAAGTTTTAAAAATTGAGTCATGCTGATTAACAGTGATTTTCAAGAGAAACCAGGTGCCGTCAGAAAATCGCGAATTTTTTGTAAGTATGCATGTCATCTCGGATTTTTTCATACTGCGAAATTCTAAGTTCATGACAAATCTGCTTATAATGCGTTCACACCCATAAATGCAAACTTTACCGTTCAAACACGACACTGAATTTACTGTACACTGAATCTCGCGGCCATTTTTGTTTTCATTGACGACGAATGGAGGCTCTTGGTTTTTTGCTTTTTTCAGATATCTACACTTCATGCACCAGGTATAATATTTTAAGGAAATAAATAACAATAGTATTGTAATGTTATGTCAAAATTTCAAAGAGAAATATTCATAGTACAAAAAACGTACAAGTTTTAAAAATCGAGTTAAATTTCGTGCTGCTTTTCAAGAGAAATCGGGTGCCGTCAGAAAATCGCGAATTTTTTTTAAGTATGATATGTCATCTAAAATTTTATAATACATTCGAAATTTTAAGTTTATGATACATGTGCTTATATTGCGTTTTCACCCATACATGCAAATTTTATCGTTAAAATACGAAACTGAATGTGACCGATTGTTTTCCAGTGTCGGACACTTGACAAAAAATAATCCCGTTTTTTCGACCGCGGAAGGTTTCAAAAAACAAAACCGAAACACAATTTGCTCTTGGCGTTTCCCCTGATAAATAGCACATGATGTCGAGATACGTATGTCGAGATATTTACCATGACTAGTCGACATAAGTATCCCAACATGTCAACTTTTTACTGTGCTTTCTACTAAATGTTCCTCCAGTTTTTGAGCAGTATACATAGTAGTTTCTCTTGTTGGTGTTAATGACAAAATAAATAAGTAAATAAATAAATAAATAAATAACTTAACGGGGACTATAATTTTGCGTTTCATCGACAGAGAGCCATATCTAAGGACGAAGTAAAGATGACACTATATCCTCCCAATCACTGAAGGACTTTCTTTATATATTTTTCATCCAACGCAAGTACGAAAAATGATATGACGCCATCAATATTTCGATGACGTCACTGATGTAACGCTTGATTTCGAGCAAAAATATTTAAATATTACGTTTTTATTACTTTTTTCAAAACTGTCCTTTTACTCCCGAAATATAAACAAAATACTGAAAGGTACATGAAACATGTTTTAGAGACCATATATGGTACCTCTGGCAGCGAGCCGGTAGAGACCACATATGGTACCTCTGGCAGCAAGAGGGTTAAATTTGTGTAAAATACAAAAAAACATACTTTTTCTTCATATTTGCTTGTTAAGCTAGCTACACCTGCCACGTGTGTAATCAAAATTGTGTGAAAGGAGCATGGACATGTGAGACGTTAAATATATCTAGGATAATTCTTGACACAGAGACATCAAACTTATCAACAATACTGTGATGAAGGCTATAAAACTTTTTGAGGGCCTTGATAAGCCTAGCGTTGAAATACTTCAAATGTAAAAAAAATAGGCAACATGAATGATGTGATTGACTGATTCATTGCATAGGGTTTTACGTCCCAGTCAAGAATATTTCACTTAAATCGAGACGGCATCAACTATAGGTAATGTGGAGGAATTTTTGGACTTTTAAGTGCGCTTAACCCTCTTAGTTCCAGCGTTCAAAATTCGATGCATTGAAACATCGATGACGTCGGCACATTGTTGACGTAAATTGTTGGTGATAATGACGTAATGAAAAAACCACATTGTTTGACGATGATTTTTCACAGATTGGATTCAATTTACTGTCATTCTATGTCAATAGTTCAATAATAAAATCCCATTGAAAGTTAATATAATATATGCATGTAACAGCAAAAAAATGTTTAAGCGAAGCATAGACGGATGAATGAGATAATCACATGTATATTCTATACGAATCAAGTTATGTAAACTTTTCAATTTAATACAAACACAACATCCTACAGTAATAAGAATATCTTTGATGGTTTAAATGTTTACAATTAATAAAAATTAGAAATAATTTATATTCCATGTGTTTATCACTTCAATATTTTTTTAACAACCGTGACACCTTATACGGTTTACAGGTGGGAAGTATATCTTATAAAATTCCCATTCTTAATGTTATCGGTAGGGTAAATGAGTAAAAGCAATAAAGAACCAAATGAAAAAATTAAACCACAATCTGTTAATTTTAGAGTAATGTAAATATGACAAAAATAAGGCAAAAAATTATTTCTTAAGAACAAAGAGATTGAGAAAAATTAAACAATGATTTTTATACGCAACATTTTTCTATGTTTATGGTACAAGTACACAGAATAAAATCTTGATTCATTTATTTAATTCATGTACACAAATATTCAGTCGCGGAACAAGTCCATCTTTGTGTTCTCATATGTTTAATAAGAAAAAATGAGGACATTTCAAATTGTTCTCTTCTGGGGACTAACTTATAAATTGTTTCTTAAAATATTACCGAAATTCAGTCTTTTCAGTTTTTTTTAAAGTGTTCCTCTCAAGAAAAAATAGTCAATTTTTGAAAACTCGGGAAAATTAAAACTGGCCACTGCACATATAACCGATGGACTGCGGACACTAAGTGCTTTGGTTAGCTCTCTGTGTAACGAGGACGATTTATAAGCTGTATGACACGGGTTCAAGTCCCGTCCGAATATATTTTAATTCTTTTTTTATCAATGTTTTTTTATCTTTATAAAATATTTTTCTTAAATTTTTCCTTTTCTACAAATATATGCTTAAAAAAAATAAACCTCCTTTTCTTTCAAAACATAATATCAAGTCAGGTGAAATATTTTATACAACAAATCTACATAGATCACCCATGAATTCTTGTTTGTCACACATTGTTCTAGGTTTATTGTATAAAGTTTTTTTTAAAATGAAGAATATAGATGAAAAGGTTTGCTGTTCTACTAGAACAAACTTACAAAATAAAGCGCTTGTTGGACATCAGTCTAGACCTTGTCTAATTATAGAATGAGGATTTTGTGTAAAAATAAATCGTTATGCCATACACGATTAAAGGGGGGGGGGCAATGTAAAATCACCTATAAAACCCGCCGTCACTCTTTGGAGCCAAGGATGTTATGTCACTCAGAATATATATACATCCTATTTTGATGATATCATATCCAAGTATTAGATGTTCTTCATTTTCAAAAACTTGACAGCTATTGCAAGTCTTTCTGTTCTTAGTACCTCTCTGTTTCCAAAGAATAATCACTTACTCTAAATCTTGGAATAATTTGCCGACATTTGAAGTTAGATTTTTGTAAAAAATAATCTTCAGAATAGATATATAGATGGGACAAAAATGCAGTCATTGTTATTCTAAACAGGAGGTGCTTACCCTTCCGGAACACCCGGCCTCACTTCCGTACCAAAGTTTTTAATTTGCTTCTGGATTATGATTCAGACATGGATTAGTATGTTTGTTTTTGATGATTACTACCTGTCTTGGTCAGGCCTTACCGAATTTTTGTTCCTTTTGTGGAATATTTCGGACTAAATCAAGCAAGAACTATCTCTTGAGAGCCAAATAGCCCCCCCCCGAACCCCCACCCCAATATTGACCTCAGACCTTGACCTTTGATTTATGCACATTAATTTGGTATTCAACAGATCGTCTCATTTTGGTTTATTTTTGTTCCATGTTTGATCAAAGTCCATTCATAGACATGGAAGATATAGAGCGGACACGACATTTAGACGGACAACCAGACGGAGGGACAGACAGACAGGGTGATTCCTATATACCCCTAAACTTCGTTTGCGGAGGGTATAATAAGTACCGTTGTAGTATATTAAAACAATAAGCCCTTACAGTTTGGAGGATATTTTCAGGAATAATCTGTTTAGCTAAACGACATATTTAGATGGTTTATAAACTTATTTCATAATTTCAATTTTCATTAATTCTGCATTGTTGGTTTATCGTAGAAGATCACTTGTTTGAGTAACCAGTTTCGAAGTTTTTACTTTGTCGCTGCCATGGATTAACTATTTTAGTTTTTAATGATAACTTGACTTGCTGTCAGGGCGTACTTTACTATGGTGCAAACGAGACAAACTGCCTCGGTAAAAATCAGATCGTATTTTTATTTTACAGAATCACGATGAAAATAGAAAAGGATAAAAAAACCTAGATTTTAAGGACCTATGACACTTCTACTGTTTTGCCTCGGTTATAATTGATTCATTTCTACACCCCTGTAATACTAAATCCATTGGAAAATAAAGGCCTACATTTTGTGATTTTCTCATAGTTCCCATTGTGCCAATCAACAGCATTGCATTTATGTATATTATCTAAATTGGTATCATCTGTTATAACCTGTATTAAATTTGTTCACAAAAATGCACGGAGACTTTGCTTTTAATCAAATTAAATTGTAGGGTTATTTCTGTCTGGTTGCAGTAGGAGAAGAGAGTTTTCGAATTATGGGTAAATAAAGAATCGCTATCGCTGTTTGAAGTTCCTCCGTCCATTCCGTTCAACTCGGTGGGCGCATTTAAGCAAATCGGACACATCAACATAACCAATGACGTCACATTTCAATCTATATGACGTCACGATTTATTTAATATACCGTCACCAATAACGTTGTCTATCATCACACGGTACACATATACATATTCATGTTTATTCAATATCACAAATATTAAAATTAAAAAAAATCTTTTCAATTTTATATTTGGTTGGAAATGGACAAAGATGTCGTTCCGGTACTAAGCCGGTAAGTGACAAAAATGTCGTTCCGGTACTAAGCCGGTAATGACAAAATTGTCGTTCCGGTATTAAGAGGGTTAAAGCAATGTGCGGGATGGGTTCTTTCAAAACGGTAAGTACTTGGAGAAAAAACAGCCACATGCTTATTATTAAGTCTTGGAGGTTCGAACCCTAGAGTTCTCACATACGAACAACTGACGACAGCTACTACAGACAGTCTTGAACATTTGATTTGGGATTATGAACTTGAAAATGGATTGGTATGTTTTTTGTTTTTTATTATGATGAATGTCAAATACCCATCTGAATGTCCATAACTGTTTTTCAGTGACTGAATATGGTGAGTATAAATTGTCTTCCACAGTTGAGTTTCAATTGAGAAGTGGTGACAAACAATGCTGGCATTAGAAGATTACACTGTCTGTATGATTGTCCATCCAAATTTCGTGTCCGCTCCATATCTATGGAACATATTCTGAGCAAACTTAGTACAAGTGTAAACTTGCATGAGGCAATGTGTCACATACCAAATTTTAAGTTCATAGCTCATGGGTCATGACCCAATGACAAGATCTTACGAGGATTATAATTCAGCTGAAATTCTAGTTAACGTGACCAACTTCACGTGAAACTATAATACATAACATCTGTTACATCGGAAATGGAAGTACAGCACTTATGAAAATACTTATAAAATGCGTTAGGTGTGCTAAGAGAACACGATTTACATTGTCGACAAAAGTATAACTTAAGTAACTACTTTCTCCTTATGACGATAGTATCCGCATGTACAAGTGTGTTTCAGTCTCAAACATTATTGTTATTTTAAGTGTATTAGGTAACTGCAATTTATGCACACGCTTAAACTTTCCGGTGTAGCCCAATCTTAATTGACGCCCTTGAATCTATAACATTCCAGTTTTGTAGTCCAGAAATACTTAGTACCCCGTCAATTACGTCATGGACGAGTCTATTACATAAGTTTTCTAGGCCAGCAATGGCGATTGGTGCTCACTTGGAAGTCTGAAAATGTCTGAAATATCAACTTTCAAAACATACTAACCTGTGTCCAAATCACAATCTAGAAGCAAAGTAAAAACTTTGAAACTGACAAATTAAATAAAACACGTAAACTTGTACATAGTTTATTTGAAGATTACTAGTTATTGGGGACGAAAAATAAGTATTCGCCTTCCAAATGAAAGTTCCATATTCACAGCTGAGGCTAAAGCAATATTGCTTGCTTTACAGTTTATTTCAAAATCGCCTCATAACATTTTTTTATATGCTCTGACTCTTTATCTGTCCTTCGGGCAATATAGAGCAGAAAGTTTGATCACCCTCTCATCAGTAAAATTTTGGAATTGCATACTTCAATTACATATGCAGATTCAGATTTTAATAAAATAATACATTATTGTTGGTTGCCTAGCCATGTCGGCATTAAAGGCAACGCAAAAGCTGCTAAAGCAGCATTGTTTAAAAATGTAACGTCTTGCTTAATTCCACATACTGCTTTTAAACCATTGATATGCAATTATATTAATGATCAAATCATTGGAATAGCCAAGAACATAATAAATTATTTATAATTCAGCCTTGTCTGGGATTTACACCTTTATCCCAGTACAATAGTTATTTTACACATTCATTTATATTAAAAGGAGAACAACCTGCCCAGTTTGTTCCTTGTCAAGGTCAACAATATATCCAGCACATTTTGGTGGATTGTGTTGACTTTGCACCTACAAGGGATACTTTTTATTCAGCATTATCAAAATGCAAGATCTTTTTAGTAATGTCAGTTGACATGAAATTTTAAACTTCCTTCGGGAAATTAACCTGTATAATAAAATATAATTATTTTTTGTTATTTTCAGTTTTACATTTTAATACTTTGTGTTATTGATACTATTGTGTCTTTCACTTTTTCTAGCCGCGAATAGCTGCAATAATGCTTATGTGGCTTTAAACAATAATTCACTCACTCACTTATTAAGCTTACTAGAACAGTTTGCATTCACAAAGTTTCCAAATTTATCATTTTTAAAAAAAATAGAACGTCATCTGTATGAGAAGTTGAATGATTTGGCGACCGGCTTCTCTCCATATATAACAAGGTTCTGCATAAATTCTGCGTCATACGAATAAGGAAACCAATCAGCAACCAATTGCGCACATCTATTTTTTACACACGAGTGTATCCATAACCATCCATGGAAACAATATGTACCTAAATGTAACCCCCCACCACCACCCCCTCCAATTGAGAAAAAGTTAAACCCATTATATTAAAGGTATTTCTTGTATAATATGATATGAATATATGTTCTTCATTATTATAACTTGGTTTCATGTCCCTATCATTCTGAATGAATTTTGATTCCACAACTTGTTAGACTATGGGTGCTTAACCTTCCAAAGCATACTGTCTCACTTGTGGAAGCTCACTTGTTTATCTGAATGTGCTTTCACTATGTGGTAACGATAGCTAATGTCATCGCATATGTCGATTCCGTGAAAACTTATCACCATTTCCTCAGAGTTGTCAAGTTTTAGCGACTATTTTTCGAGAATCATGACATTGCCATAATACACTAGTACTACATACTTCACTCTTATTTAGTTGGAAATCACTATTGTTGCCTGAACTCATGAAAATAATACTTTGCTGAAACAGTTCATGCTGTAGGCAAAAATCGTTGACCTGTCTGTTTGACCTTTCATTAGGAACAGTCATATATAATGATCCATCAAATAAATGAGTAGTTTTAAAAGTCACAGTTAATACAAAAAAACTATGCACGTATCTGATGACGTAGACAATATAAACACCTGTGCCACCTATACATAAATGAACTGATCCGTGATAATTATTTAAATTATAGGTCAAGCGGACAGGTCAAACTTGACGCAATATATACGTATATAAGAATTAAATAGGTCAGACAAAACAAATCGTGAGCCCATATTCACAATAAGAGGATGGTTGGTCCTTCACGCTTCCCACAATAGTATTATAGTAAACTTCCTGCTTCCGGTATATAGCGAAAGTGAAAATTATGGTAGGACATGACTGCCATAAATAATAACAAATAGAGAAATCAACTCGGTGTCCTCAGTTAAGAGTTGTATCCAAAATTATTATGTATATAATTTTTTGGCGTCTGATAGTTTCATGTTCCTGTCATTCCTTATTTTGATTACACACGTGACAGGTGTATTTAGCTACACAGAAGATGCTTATCCGTTCTAAACACCCGGCCTCACTTCCCTGTTGGTAGTAAATATATTTTACCAAATTTATCATCTTTAAAGTTTTTACTTTGTGTTAGGGATTTGGTTTGGACATGTATTTGTCTGATTTTTTAATTATTATGAAAACCGCGGGCAAATTGGTCACGATTTCTTTTGGGTGCAGACGTGAAACGCCAATATACAAATCGGTGTAAACTTTAGCCTCGTTTTAAAATACATTTGGCGCATGGGTTTGCTAACGACTAACGGTCCGTGATAAAAGACATGTTTTTATTGCATGATCGGGTCACCATACATTTTTCTTCATCGGAGTGGGTGGTTTTACGGTGTATATAAACTGAAGCACAGAAAGTTTTGTTTGTAACCTCTAACATTTCAGTTTTGTTTACCTTACACTCGACTGATACAGCATTCCTGTCCGGATAACAAACCTGAGGTAATGTTAAATATTGACGATTTATCATATAAGTTCATGATTCCATTTTTAACATCATCTTGCTTGCTTTGCTCAGTCTGTTTCAATCACTTTTAGTTGTAAGCGTCCTCTATAGCGGCCACAAATGGCTTCTCTTTTTCGAACTCTACAGAGGTGTCTTTAGCGTGCGCCGAGACTCGAGACCTCGGGTTTAAGTCTCATCCAAAAGACTATTTTGGTATTGAGCTTTTAACAACTCAAGTATGGGCAGGAGATGAAAATCACTTTCAAGCCCATATTGAGGTTCGAACCCACAGCACGACTTCGAAAGCCAATGACAGTACCACTCGGCCATGTCCGCCCATAGAAAGTTATGTAATTATTAGGATTAAGATAATGGTGTTTTATGCCATTGACAAGATTTTTTTTTACTTTTATCGAAACAGTCAGTTCAGGGATGGTGCAGCACACCGGAGAAAACAACGACCTTAGGCACCTGAACTGACAAAACCCGAGAACAGAGTCTCTTGTTTTTAACAGTTCAGACAAGTATCGAAAAATACTCACCGGCCAAGATAGAAAAACAACTTTCCAGACAGATATTCCTCACAAGTGATACAGGGAAATACCGCGTTTTTACCCATGTGAGATTTTCCTGTCTCAACCCTAGGGAATATCACTTGTCTCAACTAAAAATTTTCACAACGTCACAATCACTTACACACGCTTTATTGATGACGTCATAATCATTTTACGTGAGGACGTCAACAAAATTGGTGGCGTCATGTTCAGAAGGCACCGATGATGACCTAAGAACTGAACGTTTGAGGCAAATATTTGTTTACAAATCGTGTTTTTATGTTGCAAATGTGTGAGAAAAAAGAATCCTACACCATATACAGTGTAAGACTGAGATATCTCAAACTCGGATGAATATTTTTAATGTCCAGAAAAATCGCTAAAGCTCGTTCTGGACAGGAAAATATTCATCCTCGTTTGAGATATCTCTGTCTTGCCCTGTTACCGGTGTAAGATTTTATTATTCCCTCACATGTGACCAGGGAATCTAGCTCTTTCGCCGGTGCTAGATTCCCCTGTCTCGGCCTGGTTGAGAGAGATCACACGAACCGAACCATTTCCCGCACTTATCGTATTTTTCTCCGACTTTTACATCATTCTTTGAAAAAAAAAATTTAAAGAGCATTTTGGATGAGATACGATCGCTTACGAACTAAATTGATGATGTAACAATCATTTTACGCAAGAATGACGTAATTTACGAATGGTGGCATGAAATTGAACATGCAAAACCCAAATATTATTTTGTCTTCAAAACGCGTTTTATGATGCAAATGTGTGAGAAAAAGAATCCCACACAAGCAACAGTGTAAGACAGAAATAATTAAAAATCGAATGAATTTTTTCAATAAGCTCGTTCTTGATAGGAAAACATTCATCCTCGTTTGAGTTATCTCTGTCTTGCACTGTTACCGGTGTAAGATTCTATTAATAGCAGTTTCCGAAAAAAAGTTGTCGAGATAAACATGTAGATAACGCTAGGTTGAGATAAGTCATCGATTACTTAGATTAAGATTAATCTTTCGACAAGTCATAACAGTAATTCAACTCAAAAACAAACATACTAATCCATGTCCGAATCAGAATCTAAAAGCAAAGTAAAAACTTTGAAACTGACAAGCCAGGCCAGACACGCGTACTTCCACCAGGGAGTTGAGGCCGGGTGCTTCGGAAGGGTAAGCACCTCCTGTTTTGCTAAGTTAACCCGTCACTTGTGTAATCAAATTTGTGTGAAAGCAACATGAAACTATGGGACGTCAAATAGCAGCTTGCTTCAAGTCATTTGAACAAGGAAGATGTTATTTGTGTATTTATTATTATAAATATTGAAAGAGGAGTTAATTTAAATGTTACACAGGAAATGTGACAATAGGATTATAACATAAACATTATTATAAAACTTACACGTTTTTTCCTACATGTATCTTCATCTCGTTTAAAAAGATTGAGTTGAATTGAGAAATTATGTTTAACGTCCCAGTAAAGAATATTTCACTTATATAGAGACGTCGCCAGCAGAAATTTTGCCTGTGCGTTGCACCGATGCCATCTTACAGCAATGGTCTTTATTGTGCCACGCCTACCATGACGCGGGACCTAAAGATGTTTTCCAGATGAGCCATAAGGCCAATGAACCTTTTGTTTGAAAAATTGGGTTTTATTTTCAGGTTAAACTGTTCCCGCCAAAATGCTGAGGTTTTTATCTGTCGTCATGGTTACTGCCATAATAATGCAGTCTGTGCCAAACGCTCGCTGTTGCTATTGTGATCCTGCACACCCACAACAAGAGTTCTGCACTGTTGACTACGGTAAGTATAGTGCGTTAAGTTTCACCTGGTCGTTTGACCTTTATTTTGAATATTAGATTGAGCTTATGCACATTGTGATTCATTACCATAAACACCCGGTATAGGTAAACAACATTGACCTGTCCGTTTGACCTTTCTTTAGGACTATTCATATAGGAGGATCCACCCAATAAATAGAGGGGTATTGTTAAGATCCAAATTAATACATACTCACTGCATAGGTTTAGTCTGTGAGGTGAGTATATCTCATGATGTATACAAAATAAACACCTGTCTCCCCTATACATAGATGAATGAAAGGTCAAGTAGACAGGTCAAAGTTGTTTGTCTATACCAAGTATTGCTATTATATAACACCTTTATATCACATAATGGAAAAGGCCAATCGGCCAGGTCTAACTTGACGCATTCTAACAAGCTGTATAGACATACAACATTGACCTGTCCGCTTGACCTTTCATTACGAAGATTTATATTGGAAGAGCCATCAAACATGGACACTTTTAGCATTCACAGTTAATTATCATGTGGCGCCTTTCAAAGAAATTCTCGCACAGCAATTGGTTAACTTGTCGGAGTACATAGACTTATGTTCGGAAATCTGCTGGGGTACATAAACGCACGCATCGTTTGGAGGTGAAAGGGAAGTCTCGAGTCAGACAAGGTCTGGGATCGAAGCCACAATGTCCAAGTTATAAAACTATAAAAGTTGTCTCATAGGTAGAGATCCAACTTTGCGAAGGTTGAAGTTAGTCATTTCACTCCAACCCCGAACCCCGACAGGGTCTGACCAAAGATTTGAAAACGCCAAGATAGCTAATTAGGTTTAACGTTCGCTTATAGATGGGATGGGGATGGGGGTACCAAATTATAGCGCCTCATTTGGTTAAACGCTCGCTTATACTGTTTGGGAGGTTCTGGAATACAGCCGAGGTACCGGCATAGAGCCCTTCATTTAGTAAAAATTGCTTATAGTCTGGAAGGTAACGGTCTTGGATCTCCTGTAGAACCTCCAATGTCTTAGCTTCAAATTATAAATAAACAAATAAGTACACCACAAAACATGCATTGTTGACTATGATAAACCTAAAATAAAATCACAAGTACTCGGAAATACAAGAGGTCAACCACAGGTTACAGGAAGACGTTAGTCATAGTAATAAATGTACTGATAAATTAAAATCTAAATTAAGGGTAATATAACACACTATGATTCATGAATTTTGTAACACCCCCACTCCCACACCCCCGAATTAAGAGTAGTCGGTTTTTGGGTTTGGGGTGGTCGACTAACAGTACCCATAGAAACAACTTTCCTGTTTGCTTCAAAAGGTCAATTGTAGTTAAGGTAGGTAATGGTGTCCCAGTCAAAAGTATTTCACTAATATCATGTATATCGAAACGTTGCCAGGTATAGGCGAAGGTGCAGAAATTTCGTTTGCCTGTGTGTTGCGCTGATGGCATTATACAGCAGGGTTCTGTAGCGTTCTGTGTCTGAATAGAATTGAACCTTTACGTCAACTTGCGATCCACAAGCCAGCTCCTTACAGAGCCCATCCCTGTTTTTCTGAATTTTTCTGCAACAGTACTATATAAGAAGAAACATTCACGAGGAATAAATATTCGCGATTTTCACGGTGACGCTTTTAAATTGAAATATATCTTCTCGGAAAATTTCTTGTTTCCCTTGGTACATTTTACCTACAGTCTGAACCATGAAAATTTCTTGCCGCGAAAAAAGTTAAGAAGATGAAAACAGCGACGGTTTATGACTACTTCTCGATACTGTTTGAACATGTCTTAACAAGTGTTATTTTTAAATATATTGATTGTACAGGGACTTTGCAAAACCTAGGCTTATCAAAGCCCTCAGAACTTTCAAGCCTAGTTTTATCAAGGCCTTCAAAAAGTTTTATGGTCGTCATCACAATTCTATTGATAAATTTTATATGGTGTTGCTGTATCAAATTTGACCCTTGATTTACTTGTCTTACCCTTCCAAAAATGGATAAAGAGAAAAATTAGATGCAGGAAGTTTTGGACGCCGCGGAAGCTTTAGCGTTTTCATTTCTCATTTCATCATCAGGCGCTTTGCATAGTAACACACACACACACACACACACACACACACACACACATATATACATGTATATATATACCTGGAGACGGATTAAATATGAGCGACCGGTTTGTTTCGGAATCCTATTTACAAGTAAGAATTATATATGTTTATTTATTTTAAATTACTAGATAAAATGTTATTTAGACTTACTAAGAATACATTGTTTTAGTATATATATATATGTTTTTTTTTTACATATGTTGCAGTTATTAAAGCAAAGGTGAAAGAGAGAATTCCCATATATGATGAAGACTCCATTGATGATATGCCAACAGAAGTAAAATATGTCTTAAACATTAAGAAGATATTTAAGGTATGTTGCCTTCGACTTGTACTCTGAGACTGTTCTTTTGTGAAGGTCTCAACATTTAGAAAATAGACCACTGCTGTAGCTCAGTTGGTAGAGTGTTCGCACTGTAAGTGGGAGGTCGTGGGTTCGAACCCCGATCGGGCCTTAATCAAGACTTGAAAGTGGTTAGTGGCTGTTCTTTCGCCAAGCACTCGGAATTACGAACTGAAAGTCACGGTTCTTTCGAATGGGAACTTTAAAACAAACGTGGTCCCGTGCCACGATTAAGAACCATGTTGTATAATGTCATCAGCGCATCACACAGGCAAAATTTCTGCACTTTCGTCTATATCTGGCAACTTCTCGAATAAGGGGAATATCCTTGACTGTTACGATAAACACCATTACTCAACTCAACATTTAGAAATAGCCAGGGAGTCCATCGGGTATGACTTTGAACACTCCGTGTTACATGAAAAAATATATAATTTATATACTGATAATGGATTTCAAATATATATAAATAAATAAATAACATGCAAGTGTTATTATATATATGTGTGTGTGTGTGTGTGTGTGTGTGTGTGTGCTAGTACCAAATACCTAAATCACACTTACTAAGGAACTTGAGATAAATTAACTAGTTCTCGTCGTATAGACCTGAAAAATACCTGTTGCGATGTTAAACAACATTACAAGCAATTAACCATCATAAATTAAACTTGCTTTAATTTCAGCAATCGGCTGCTTTTGAAGAACTGAATGATACAACGGTTGCCTTCACGCCACCGAGAGAAAGTCTGTGTGGAGTGGATCTTGAAATTGACGAAGATTACTTAATATCAGGTAAAGTATCTAAAATACGATTCATATATTTTATCACTACTCGCAGTGCCAGATAGTGTCATCTCAACCCGAGTTCTCAAAGTTTTGGTCCAGAATTCGAACCAAATATATTATAATGAGAATGGATATGTCCCTATTTTGCATCACAAGTAGTGATTGATTTTATTTCTTGCACCACAAAAATGCAAAAACGGCTGTTATTTTGAGTGATCGTGAGTGACAGCGATGCTGTTCTTTGCCCTTCTAATTTTCAACCCGGATTTTCAAGGTAGATAGTGACATCTGAACCCGAGTTCTTATATATTTGGTCCAGAATTCGAACCAAATATATTAGAACGAGGGTTAAGATGATCCCATTTCGCACCACAAGTGGTGATTGATTTTATTTCTTGCACCACAAAATGCGAAAATGCCTGTTATTTTGGCGTGATCGTGAGTGACACTGATGCTGTCCTTGCCGTTCTAATTTTCAACCCGGGATGTGGCATACTACCGAAAATTGGCTCCAACTGGTTTGGTTGAGCCATGGCACCAAAGTTCAAATTAAACAATGTACTAAAGTAGATTTTCCTTTTACGTTTATTTATTAGCGTGGCAGTCTTAATTGACGTATCGCCGGCCACACCCATAATGTTCGACACTGGCCGCCATTACGGTACGAAAGCAGCACTGACGTCATTAAGCCGCACAATTCAGGCCGAGTTTTCATTCTTTTTGCGTTTAATTCAAGCATGTGGGCCGCTTGTCGGAACATAGTGGGCGTGGCCGGCTATCCGTCAATTCCCTGAGACTATTAAGCTGTTCTCAACCTTTCGTTCCTGTCACACAATTTTGATTAGCAAGCTAAACAGCAGGTTTTTACCCTTCCGGACCGGAGCAACTGGTCCCACTTCTTCCATGGTGGAAGTTCACGTGTATAATCTAATTTGTCTGTTCAAAAGGTTTTACTTCTGGTTTGTGTTGCGGACATGGATTAGTATATGTTTGTTTTTCTCTTCTTCATTAGGAAAAGTCACATAGGCTTTTTTGCATAGGTATGGGGGTTACAAAATGGAGATATCTTTCACCGCTTTATTCATGGATTTTTGTATCTTTGGTGCAAGCATACTCTATAATAAAGATCATTTTTTTATAAATCTGTATTTCTTCATGTACGAATGGTATATTTTGAATTAGTGTAGTCTACCTTTAGTTATTAAGTTATGCATGCTCTAATTATTCAGACATTATTTATAAATGTTACTTGTACAATGTGTATAAGACAACACACTCGCAAATCATGAACTAATTCCCGCTACGTGAATTTTATATCACAAAGCAAGCTGCTTACAAATAAATTGTTGACCCTGGGATATTGCAATCATAGGGTTATCAGGGCCCTCAAAAAGTTTTATGGCCGTCATCATAGTATTAATGATTGGTTTGATGTCTATTTTCAGGATTGCCCTTGATATATTCCACGTCACATAGTTCCATTTTCCTTTCACTCAATTTTGATTTAGCTAGCTAAACAGTTGGAGCTTACCCTTCCCTATTGGAAGTTCACGTGTTTAATGTAACTTGTTAGTTTTAAAGCTTTTACTATGCTTCTGGATTGTGGCTCGGACATGGATTGGTGTGATTTTTTTTATTAATTCTTAGAGTTTAAAATTGCTGATGCGACGCTTAAAGTGTCGAAAAGTATTTCTGAGACAACTGACTGTGAAATAGTTTGTGACGTAAAAACAAACAAGCAAAGCCAGTGAATAAGTATATTCTCTAGTAGGTATTTTTATGTTCAAAGGGCCATAACTCCCAGGTAAATGAACAACATTAACATTACAACCACCTATTATGTTTGTGTTGCCTTTCTTTCTAGGGAACGTATATAACGGCAGAATAGAACTACACTTATGTGGATGGATAGAGAAGTACAATAATTTAACGTCTCACCAGATACGAGGGGTCAAATTCCTATATAAGAATGGATGCAAATGCCAGGTAATTCATCATAGGATCATCTTTTAAATGTTGGTTTTTTTTTTTTTTTTGGGGGGGGGGGGTTCGAATCCACACCAAACAGGTCCTGATCCCTGATCTGAGATAATCTTTACGATTAAAATGTTGGAGTCTTTCCAAAAGGGACCAATGTTCGAACTTTAGATCGAGGTGCCTATCAGAACCGAGACTCGAATTCCAACCAAACATATTTCAGTTTTAGAAAAATCCTCACCTTTAACATCTTTAGATGTTTTCTTTAAAGGGAGCCGAGGCGCTAGTGTGGTATGAAGTTTCTACCTACAGATAAATGTGTCTCTCAGAACCGAGGCTCAAATCCCATTTTAAATGCGGCCTGACTCTGTTGGAAATTTCATTCTTTCCAAAAATAATCTACACATTTTAAATATCTTTATCCGGATAACATGATTGTTTTCGTTTTTCATTTCATCTTTTTATATCGATGAAATGTCTTAAAGAACGAATGAAAGTGTTCTTTGTCAAATCATGCGGCTAATGTTTGAATCCTACACTCGTGTTGGGAGGGGGGGCACATATTGAGACATGATATATACATGTATATACTGCTATTGCATATTATACCAGCAATAGACGGCCGTTTCGGAATACAATTCCTCATCGGTAGTGCTTGGACAATCAATTTCGACAATTTTCATGATTTAGTTATGACATTTTTATCTTAAACGTTTGGCCAAAAATGAACTTAAAATATAAAAAAAAACTAAAATTACAAAAAATTATAAACGAGATTATCTAATCAGTATGGTTTGTACATTTTCGTTAAATTAAGTCGTTTGTACGTATTGTTATCTTGGTATGACCCTTGGTTATTGTCACGCTGTTTTCAGTGTATTGCAAACCATATCTTTCTCAGCTACAGCACAGACCTGTAAAAATTAAACACTCGTCTTAAGAAAGTGGGATAGAAGCTCGTCTACCCGTTTACCCAGATACGGGTAGTTATGAAAAGCCGAGAGATAGATAGCTGTTGCCAAAAGATGCCGATAAACAGCTAACCAGGGTAGAAATGATCTGCCGATTAGGCATTAATTCGTTTACTAAGCGTTAAACTTTCGTCAGATATGTATTGCATGCTTACAAATAGCAATCTAAATACGTTGTTCCGTTTTTATTCGATTGCTGACGGAACCATGTATTGAAAAGCACATGCCTGTTGAAAGTTTAACACTATTTAATTCAACCACAAACATACTAATCAATGTCCAAATCACAATCCAGAAACAAAGTAAAAACAAACATACTAATCAATGTTCAAATCACAATCCGGAAACAAAGTAAAACAAACATACTAACTAATGTCCAAATCACAATCCAGGACAAAATAAAAACTTTGGAACTGGCAGGTTAGGTTAAACACATGCACTTTCACCAGGGAAATGAGACCGGGTTTTCCACACGGTAGGAACCCCCTGTTTAGCTAGCTACACCCGCCACTAATCAAAATTTAGTAAAAGAAACATGGAATTATGGGACGCCAGGTGGATGAAATATCTTTAACTAGTAAAAGAAAGTTGAAAAGTGAAACGTAACAAATCTGTCGAGATGTATATAGAGAAGAGTTGCAGATGCAACACTTACCCGTTATCTAGTGTAAAGGTTTCTACAGGCCTGTACTCTACAAATGTTTGTGTTCCATTTTAGGTTTTCAGATGTTTTGGTTCTGGATGTAATAACCCCGCTGCATTTGATGTGGACGAGGATCATCACTGTGTATGGGAAAGAGGATTACCTGGTGATTGTTACGCTCGTAAAGGAATATGTAAACAGCTCGGAGATGGACGATGTTGCTGGAAACGTACACATGCTTTGAAACAATGTGCACCTCCAGAACACAGTGACTATTGGTGTTAAGATAGTGATAGTTCCAAGAACTATACGTCTATTGGAGTATTTGATGCATATATTGTGACATTGTAAATGAAGTAGTTTGTGTTTGCTATTGTCCGGATCACTATTTTTGTGACAGTGAATATTGCTTGGTTTCCAAAGATCATCCGATTAAATTGAATAAAGATTAAATTTTTTTCTCTTGTACCTAATTGTGACAGAAACTTTTCATGCTCATCCGCGACCAGTGTGAAATATTTCTGCACTGAGTAAAATGTTTGGGCTATGGGGATTTAACATGTTAAAAAACAGTCAAATTGCCAACGCTTTTGTGCTTATGAGGTAAAACGTGGCAAAGACATCACATCCTAAGTAAAAATGTAAATTCTCCATATCGCCATTTTCCTTTCTACAAAATGACCTTATGCCACCGCCATTGCGCAAATGGAATTCCAGTTACGACTAGGCTCAATCATAAACAAACATACTAATCCATGTCCGAATCACAATCCAGAAGCAAAGTTAAAACTTTTGAACTGACAAGTTAGGTTAGACAAGTGAACTTTCAACAGGGAAGTGAGGTCGGATGCTCCGGAAGAGTAAGCACCTCCTGTTTAGCTAGCTACACCGCCACGTGTGTAATCAAAATTTTGTGAAAGGAACCTGTAACTATGGGACGTCAAATATATCCAGAGCAATCCTGGAAACAGAGACGTGAAACTTATCAACAGTACTGTGACGGAAAGTAAACAACATTAAAGTTTCTGCGGAAATTAAATTCAATGTCACAAACAAAGTCATTCTTACATTTATGTATAATGATTATGAACATTTTTTGAAATTAGAAAATTGAACAAAATTGCTTAAAATCATTTTAAAGAAGGACGCATGCTGAACTTTAACACACAAAAAATAAATAAAGTAGTTTGCTGTTTTCAGTAAATTGTGAGTATGAAATTTTCTCTAAGTTAGCAAATTGGTCATATTTTTTTTTTTTTTTTTTTTTTTTTTTAAATTTTTGAACGTTTTTAAAGAAGGTAGTACTTATAAGAATTACCATGTTATAATAATTTAAAGAAAAATAAACATTTTTAAATTAATCGGTTTGTATGAAGACGCATTCTGTTATTTTTGACCAACCAAACGTATTTCCAGAGGCTTAAAGTATTTTTTTTAAATGTTTGAATGTGTAAATTATGGAAATCGTCGTGGTGCTGTTTTTTAATTTAGCTTCGAACAGCGGCTAATTTTTTCAATTGTATGGTTTTGGAATTCTTTACAAACTCAAAGGTACCTACCATTCCATATTACAACCAAAAAAAGTACAAAAAACCCTGAAACAGACAAATATGTCAAACAAACGAAAGCAAACCGGGAGAGAGAAAGCGGGTGCTCGGGAGTATAAGCACCTCCTCTTTAAAATTGATCATTTCTCTTTAAAAAATGAAAACTGATTATATAAGATTAAACATGATGAACTTCCACTATAAATGTAGGCCTGGAACTCTGGAAGGGTAAACACCTCCTGTTTAGCTAAATACATCCGCCACGATGAGAATAAAAGAAACATGGAACTATAAATAAAACGTCAATTATATCCATTATATCCAGGGTAACCCTGGTAAATGTTCACATGGTAATTAATGGATAAGTATGTTTGTTTTTGATTACTTGATTTTAATTACCTTCTGGATTCGAATGGATATTTAACAAACTTGCATTCAAATCTGTCTTAAAGGCCACCTCTTTAAAAGGGTCACCTGTTTATAAAGGCCAGCAAAATTGTTTCGTAATAGTCATTATTCGTATTATTTCAGCCTGTATATAAAGACCACTTGCCCATAAAGGCCACTTTTACTCGTTCCCTTGGGTGGCCAGGTATTACTGTATGCTACAGACTGGTATTAAGTCTATTGACGATTAAAACCAAATTGACCGTTCTGAATAGTGAATATTGTTAGGACTCGATGTTTTTATTTTATTGATGAGGAATTTTATTCCGAAGCTGTTGTGTGGTACTTCAATATTAAAACAGGTTGAGTAATAATTATTTAATTGTAAAACAGCCAAAACAAGAAAGGCCAAAAACATAATAGGACCACTGATCCTGACTTTAGTTGGGGTCTTGAGTAAATGTTCAGTGATGGGATATAAGGTTTTTACTATTAAATCTGCTTCCCTTGTTTATGGTGTATTTGTTTTAATTAATACGCTATGGTAAAATTTGTTTCCACTATAGGAACTATATACAACGAAGCAAGCTGTTTGCAAAATATAAGTTGACGCAGGGGTACTGTAAGCCTAGGCATATCAAGGCCCTCAAAAAGTTATATATTTATGGTCGTCATCACACTATCACATCTCTCAAAAGGATTTACAGTTCTCACCACAATATCGATGATGAGTATGATATCGCTGTAGCTTAAAATTACCCTGGACATATTTGATTCCCATAGTTCCATTTTCCTTTCATTGCCAAATTATTATGACATACTTGGCGAGTGAAGCTAGGTAAACAGCGCATGCTTTCCTTTCGGAGCACTCGGCCTCACTTCTCTGGTGGAACTTCACTTGTTTAACCTAATTTGCCAGTTTCAATGTTTTTACCTTGCTTTAAATCGATCTGTATGTTTGTTTTTTATTGATGTGACTTGGTACATAATTTGTAAATTATCTCGTAAGAGTTACCTCTCATTGCTTTGACTTGCATAACAAGACAAGATTTATAAATATTGCAGAGAATAAACAATTGAATCTGTGTCAAATTAACGTGAACAAATCATACCACAAATTATAATTCGTGTAAATTAGCGTGGACCTGAATCAGCGTAAATTTTATGGGTTAACTTATGGACTAAGCGCTGCACACTTGGCAGAAGGTTTATTATCGCTTTTGCATCATCGCCATAACATAAATATCAACATTGTTAATCAGACTTATCTGCTTCTTATATATTGAAATTCCTCTTACAGCTAAGCTATGTTAAATTTTTTCAAAATATTGTCCTAGATGAATGTGGTAAAATAAATGTTTGTTTCTCTATTTCTCTTATTTCAACATCTTAAAAATATTTTGATTTTCAATATTCTGGTCCAATCGCTACTCATGAGATTTTATTCGGACCGTCTAGTTCTGCCAAATTAAAACAGTTTTAGATTTAGACACAAATTTACACTACAAAATTAAATACATCTACAGTCTACATTTTATTTGTTAAAAAACAATATATAAATTACAACTTATGTGCGACAGATATTTGTGAACTAATCATACTGCCTGTTGAAATATAACAGTCAAGATTGATTCACAGCTTATAAAGAGTCAATGTCACACACACACACACACACACACACACACACACACACACACACACACACACAAAGAGAGAGAGAGAGAGAGAGTACTTTCTAATCAATAATAATAAACAGAACAGTATTACTATTAGTAAATATGTCTAAATCTTGAAAAATGAACTCCTTCAATGATTAAAAAGGATATTCTCACTATGGGTCATTTTGTAGTTTTTCAAATATTTTCTAAATACAATGTATCAATTGGCAATTCCCTCTGTGATTTACCCTTTGTTGACCAGGCATTTTTAGCACATTTTCTGTACCAAACACATACATTTTACAATACATATCAGTGTGTCGTAATGTATCAGTATAAGTATATAACCTAGGTATCAACTTGTAGGGGAGACCCAGTACTTTAATTCGCATACCAATAAATATGTAACAGAGTCACCTTGATCACGTGACCCAAGGTCAAATATGACATTGAAGGTCATTTTTGAACATTTTTAAAGCAAATTTTCATATATACTTCCCTTCGCTTTTTGTAAAGACCCTTTGGTATATTATTGAAAAACCAATATTGTCTGGTAGCCACAAGCAATGTTGTAAATATCAAGTAAAGTTGGATTTAATTTACCGTTCTATTTATAGAACAAATGGGAATAACTTTACACTACTAACATCAGATTTTCAACAAAAAATGTCTGATTAAACTATTTTGTGGTGAAATTTTCAAAAGTTATTTTCTCTACTTAGACAAACCTTAGGTGTTATAATTGCCTAATGTATTTGGCAATGTTTTAAAAGGATTAACTATTCTAATAATAGAAAATATGATCACTGACCTGGGGTCAAAGGTCAACAAAACTCACGATGTTAAGAGGAAATTGGTATTGGTGTTTTGTCATCGATGTTTACAAAAAGGGTCAAGTAACTACAGATTCTTAGAACATGTTTAGTCATCCTTAAAATATTATCTTTGGAGGTTTGAAAATTATGCAATATCCATGGCAACCAGAAGGACAAAGGTCATGCGCACTTTTACAAGAACCCATTCTCAAAAGGCGTTATAATCAACACATAGTTCACTTGTCATCTAAAAACCTTTAGTTGTAATAATCAAATGTAGAAAAAGAAAATCAATTTAGAAGACATTGTAATGCTGACATAGGACGTTTATATAATAGCATATAGATCAATTGAGCTTGATAAAAGGCAAGCCATATCAAGGATAACAACCAAAATGTGTAAGGTCACTAATAACCACACCATTAGTGGTTTCATTCAATGCCCTTCTAAAGTCGGGAAATTCATAGCAAGATGTCTCATTTTGTGCTTGAATTTTTTGGTCTTGTCTTGTCTGACTGTTTCTATTATTTGAGTGTATTGCGTCGTGTTCTTGGTTAAGTTTGGTGTTGCTAATGCAGGAATTTCAGTTGTTAAGGTCCAGTCTTGCATATAACACATCAAGGTTTCTGTTTATGACGTTAACATGATACTGCTTTTCTATAAATTTTACTATGATTGAGCAGAGTCTCTGCATTGCCAAAATTTTGAATATATTTCGACTTCATTTATATAATAAGGGTTTCTCTAAATAAAATTTACAAGATCGATAAATATAGTCCCATCACCTATATCGACTGTGCCACCGCAAACCAACTCCACTGTTCTGTTGTACTACTTTTGATTTTTTTTATTATTATTATTAAATAATACCGTTTGAAAGTACATAGAAATTATAAAGTAGCACATGGCAGTCTTGTCTAAGTTATTTTATATTTACATAAAAATGTCTCTGACAATTGCACTTTGATCTAAAAAGCTACAAGTTTAAAATAAAATGCTTTATGCGACATTAATAAACGCGAGTTTATTTTCATTAAGTTTCATTTTGTTTCAGGGTGGTAGTTGTTTTTAAGATGTAGAAAATATTTTTAACATAAAAACATTATTTTGAAAGTAGAAAACATTATATATAACCAAATTCTAAAGTATTTGAATTAAGTCCTTTTGCGACTTATTTTCAAATAATCCCCGCCTAACCTGGTCCGTTCAAGATGATTTTACAATTTCTTCCTCGTTTTACTATTCACAAAAATACGTAGTTGAGTTGAGTTATGGTGTTTAACGTACCAGTCAAAATAACTTATATTGAGATGTCGCCAGCTATAGCCGAAGTTGCAGAAATTTTGTCAATTGCGTAGCGCTAATGGTAGTTTACAGCAGGGTGATTTTCATTTCGCAATTTCGTAATGCCAAGTGCTCGGCGAAAGAACAGGCACTACCGACATTCATATCTTGGCCACAGCCTAACGGGACTTGAACCGTCGACCGCCAAATACGAAGCGATCACTTTGCCTACTGAGTTGCAAAAATGAAAAATTTGTTATTGAGATTTTCAGAATTTACACGATATTATACCAATTTCTTACTGTATAGTTCTGCGGGGGTGGGGGTGTGGTGTTACTGTATAGACACTAGTATAAAATTTCGCAGTCCAGTGGCGAGTGTTAACAATTTTCTGCACGGATTATATCACCCAATGTTTAATAAATGTTACATGAAAATATTGACTTTGTATTCAATTTCGTGCTATGAAAACAAACCGCGAATAAAGCAAAATTAAATCCCCAGTGAATAAAAGCAACTATATAATTAAAAAAAATGGGGGAAAAGATATTTGCCGATGAAAAATTCAACTAAAATATGGCCTAGGCTTAACAGTTTTAGATTTAGACACAAATTTACACCACAAAAATAAATACATCTACAGTCTATATTTTATTTGTTGAAAAGCAATATATAAATTACAAATTATGTGTGACAGATATTGGCGAACTAATCAAACTGTCTGTTGAAATATAAAACAGTCAAGATTGATTCACAGCTTATAAAGAGTCAATGTCACACACACACACACACACACAACACACACACACACACACACACACACACACACAGAAAGAGAAAGAGAGTATTTTCTAATCAAAATTAATAAACAGAACAGTATTACTATTAGTAAATATGTCTAAATCTTGAAAAATGAACTCCTTCAATGATTAAAAAGGAAATTCTCACTATGGGTCATTTTGTAGTTTTTCAAATATTTTCTAAATACAATGTATCAATTGGCAATTCCCTCAATGATTAATTGAATGCGTTAAATATGAAGAATATTTACCTTATATCGAGACGCTTGACATTTGCAGTGCGTATAGGTCAAGTAGGGTCATTTAACGTGCCACACCTGCAGAGTGCTTTGTGAAAGAATAGTCACTACCTATTTCAAATTCTTGGTCAGACCGGGTCTGGTTTTAAAACCGCGACCTTCCACTTAACGAGCAAACACACTACCGCTTAGTTACCTTAGCAGTCAGTTTCTTTTATGACACAATACTCTAGTAAATACTGCGAAAAATACTCCAAATTTATGATATTCGCCATCCAAGTATTTAAGATGTATCAGTTCATAGAGCATGTCCATTTGCAATGTCCTACATGGCCCGAGTCCCTTCCTTTCCTAGTCTAGGTCCCCTTCTATTATACCATAAAAACACTGATACACGCACACTTAAGTAAATAGTGAATCTACTTTCAATTTTTATAAATCACAAAAATACATCTGTCATTTTTTGGTCGGCTACTTTCAAATTAAATCAATTTAACTTAAACAAAATATTTCCGTATAATATAGAAATAAAAAACAAAGCACATCAGTACATGTCATAATAGCATGATCCCAATATGGAAGGCAAAGTAAAACGTTTGAGTTCTAGCTCCAGGTTCACAAACCTTCTTTAACTAAGATTTTGTACCACGGCCGTATTGGTAGAGTGCTCGCTCCGTAGATGTGGAATCGTGGGTTCAAATCGTGACCGGTTTGACCCAAGTCTTGAATGAAAGTAACGGTTCTTTCGGACGAAAACTTCAAATGAACGAGTCCCGTGTACCGTTAGGTGTGGTACGGTAAAGAACCCTGCTGTTTAATGCATCGGCGTCGCACGTGCAAAATTTCTGCACCTTCGCCTATAACTGACAATGTATCGATATTAGTTAAATATTCTTGACTGAGACGTTAAACACCATAACTCAACTGAACTGAAATAAGATTTTACTAATTTAAATCTTGTCATTTTGGTACTACTTTATGGAACTAAAAAAAAGTTGGACAAATTAAAATATAGATAAATTAGCTTAGAGTGATCTTAAATATGACATCTTAAATGCACGAGTATCTTGGAAAATAAAAAAAAAATTCAGATTTAAAATATACCAGATTTAAATTCAGAAAATCTTAGATAATAATGTTTTAAGTGGTAAACTTGGACTTGGCCATTTAAGTTAAGCGGTGAATTTTCAACAAGGAAAATAAGGACCAACACCACGAAGGGTAAATTCAGCAAATATCAATAAATAAATAAATAAATAAATAAATAAATAAATTAATTAAAATTAAAAAACATAAAAATCCTAGAATGAATTTCACTAGTTTTTGATATCATGTTACATATATGTTAATTATGTAGCTGTAGCACGGTGACCATACCACTTCCATACTGTGTAATGTACAGACAATGTTTGAGATGTGTGTTAATAATGTAGCTGTATCACGGTGACTATACTACTGTAGTCCTGTGTAATGTACAGACGATGTGTTTTATCGTCAAAACTTATCCATTCTGCTTCAGTAAGTACATCCTTGTCCTCAAATATTGTCTTTTGATACTTCCCATCACGAGTCAAGAGAACAATTTTTGTCTTGGCAGCAACAAGTAAGCAGTTATGAAAGGTAATCAAACCATAACTTGACGGAATTTTCTTCTGCCATTTCAGCTTACCATCGGTAGAAGTGCAGTTAACATAATTGGAATTTGTAAAGTATATGTCATTTGTTTCAGGATCAATACAGACGTAACGATTAAGTACACAATTAAGTACACAATTTGGAATGTCTTTTATTTGGTGTAAAACGTTACTGTCAATGGATAACACCGAGATTGTTTTATCATAAGTGACTGCAAAGACAGATCCATTAAATGAAATCCCGCATGTGTCTGATTTTAATTTAAAAGATTTTGATTCTTTAACTAAAGATGACTGCCGAATAGAATAAAACAATACTTGATTAATGCAAAGTACGACAACAGTGTCGTCTGTAACTCTTGTAAGTCCGTTACCGTATTGTGGCAGTTCAACTTCACTCATCATTTTGAAATCTTTTCCAAACAATTTTATTTTATGATTCCAGAAGTCTAATAACACAATTCTCTCTTGTGATAAAGAAACAATTCCCCCAAAACAGCATTGTTCTTTGTCAGTCTCAGACGCTGCATTGAAAATTGTTAAAAACTCAGCGGACACTTCATCAATGTCTTCTCTTTCAGGTACCTTAACCTCTAGTGACTGAGATCTACTTTTCTTCGTTGACACTGCCGCTTGTGCGCGATCAAATCGATCATCTTCCGGTGAAATGTTGAAGCCTTCAAAATCCGATGCGAGTTCCATGCTTTTGACTAGATCATGATGACCAGTTGTATCAGCGAATTTGTCAGCCCCGATCAGAATACCATATATGGTGTGATTTTTGGTTGTTTTCAGTTTCAGGTGGTGTACTTTGCACGTATCACAGTAGATATCCCGACATTAATCACAGAAATAGTCCCTTTCCGCTTACCTTTACCAGTAAGATTACACGCAGAGCATTCTGGAGAGGAAAGTTTAACATTGAATTTTGAATCCGTTTTAGCATTTGAGATTTTTATTAACAAATGTTCTTTCGTAACTGGTATCACAGCGTGCATTAAGGAACATTCCATACAATATCGTTCTCTGCATTCTTTACAAAGTGTTAAAGCACTTAGACGCTTTTATCCTGTAAACACGTGTTACATAGTACCGCATGTTTGGAGTCCGCCATCTTCCAAAAATTGTCATACAAGACTTTTTTATTTTCCTACAACGGAAAGATTAAAGAACCGTTATAATAAAATGATTTTAAATATGAAATTATATGTTTGGGGTTTTGTCATAGTATGGTTTTTATTCCGGTCAAGATGTAGCCGTAGTCATAGCCGTAACGTAACCCAGTGATATTGCAAGCACAGACCGATCAAGGTACCATAATCTTTTATGACCGTCATCATAATAGATGACTGTGCACACATTGTATTTGGCTTAGTATTTAACATCGAACTGTATGTTTACACTTGCTTGATTATGACCGAACAGAATTATCCAGTCAAAACACTTGGTATTTACAACATCCAATTTTAAAAATTAAATCAGCAATGATGATAAGTGTTTAAAATTAATTTGTCACACTACGCATATGCACCCACAAAGAGTTCGGTTGTAAATTTCTTAATTGTCTTATGCCATGTAAAGATGGACCATTGATAATTATTTTTAGGGGTCGACGCATGCTACACAAATTCTTTACTCGAAAAAATGTTTTTGATTCTACATCATGCATATAATCAAATATGTCTCGGTCATCTTTTTATTAGACTATGTTCAGTTCTTTAAACAAATAAATATATATATATATAGTGAAATGTCCCAAATAGTAGCAAATATGTAAAAGTTAGGTAATTTGTTGTTGTTTTGAAGAGTTTTTCAAAATTACTAGTAACTCGAACTGTCTCTTCAGAGGCAAATAAACCCTGCACACTAACATTGACCTCCTGGTCTTTGACCTATGCATATAAATGGGGTATGCGACAAATAATCTTATGTTTGTTTACATTTTTACCAAGTTTGATCAAAATCCATCGATAGACATGGAAGGTATTGAGCGGACACGATAATGGGACGGCGGGATGGACAACCAGACGGGCATACCGACAGACGGACAGACAGGGTGATTCCTATATACCCCTTAACTTTTTGTCGGGGGGTATAAATCCCCAGTGTCATTATCTGTTCATAAAGTCATGATATATATGCCTCATTAATGTTTGCTACAGGATGCATTCAGTATTCAACCTTATATCTAAATGAAACGAGAATTGTCTCTTGAGAGCCAAATACCCCTGTCCCAACATTTAATGTTTTCCCACAACCTTGATCTTTACGATATAACATTTGTTCAAGGTCATGACACACCTTTGGGTCATGAAGATAATCATTTCAAGATTAATGACAGTCGTCCAAAGCAGCTATGAGATATGACCCGACATGATTTTACACGGACAGACAGACATGGTGATCTCTATATACCCGTTCAAACTAGTTTGCGGGGATATAAAATGAAGAAATGTTCCTGTAACAGAAAGACAAGGTGGGATGTTTTTGCAATTTAATAAATTATCATTAAGGCAAGCATTGGAATAGATGGTTGGCAAAGACAATAATATTAAGAATGCAAGATGATATTAAAATGGCTGATTTTACATTACATGTATAAGGTCTTTCTCGCAAAAAGAGAGACAGAGAGAGAGAGAGAGAGAGAGAGAGAGAGACAGAGAGACAGAGGTTAGCGTTTTAAATTTCTATACCATGAAAACCTAAACAACAATACCAATCCATGTCAATCCCAAAACAAAGTAAAAAAAATATTTTAAACTGGCAATTTATGTTAAACACATGAATCCACCAGACAGTGAGGCGACAATTTTACAATTTTCCGTCATTTTCTGTTTCTTAATATGACAGCATTCTATTCGAATACGGAGTCTTAATATTTCTACAAGTGAATGAAAATCTTCAATCTTACCCGTGTTAGCTTCAAGTCCCTCAAAATGGCAGGCGAGTTTTATTTACTTCCCTGTTTCTAATATTACCACGACAACACTATTACGTATACAGAACGTACTAACCTGGTGCATTTAAAGGGATACTGAAGTCTAGCCAATTTGACCAAAATATGATAATTTATGGTAAATTATTATAATATTGAAAATTTCACAATTTTATTCGCCGAAATAAAAAGATATTGAAGTTTGAAAAATCAAAATTCGTAACCTCGGGCCATTTTGGAACTCTTCAATCGGGAGGTACGAAAACAGGCTGTGACGTCATGTGTGAACAAACAAACTTCAGAACTACTGCTTATATATACGGAAGTGTCGCATTATATACCCTGTACTTACGAGTTACCTGTAATTAGGCCCTAAATTGACTGACTAGTTATATGTCGGAGTGTACTTAATCCACTTATTAATTAACTAACATGTATATTGACGCTTCCTGTATATCAAGCAACCCTATTACTGCTTCAGTGGTTGTGTATTTTATACACACCTTGTTTTAAGAAGCTGATAGTCTCATAATTTATAAATATTTATTGAATCATTTTTAGAGAATTTTCAAAAACATCATTTTTCACAATAACTAATTCAGACTTTTACTTATATTTATTTATTTATAATAAATAATTAATAATTTATTTAATTTAAATAAATAGATAAATAGGTCCATCCAGAAAATGGTGTTAATATGCATTAAAATAATATTAATAATAATAATAATTATTATATGAAAAAATAATAACAAGCATTTATAAATCGGAAGAGGGGATAGTTACCTTTTATGTACTAACAGGAAAGGTTAAATGCAGCTGCTAAACCGGGACCCGAACCCGAGAGCATTCTAATACTAGCTGGACGCTCTACCGATTGAGATACCCGGTCCGCCACATTCCTCTTATCGTTTTTTTTCTATTAGTCTCGCTTGAATCGAAACCACCAGGTTCCAATCCCTGGGACCAACTTGTCGGTCAGCCAATGCCCATGGTCGGACGATCCCCCAAATGTAACAGGAAAGGGGAAATGCAGCAAAGAATATAATTTCACTTTTTAATTTTTAATTTCAATGCGTTTCATCGTCAGATCACCTACTGGTTACACAATAAACAGAAGATCTAGAGCCATTCCATCCTGTGTACAGTTTGGAAAATAAAAGACGTGCTTCTTTCAGAAGATAGGAACTTTGTTGGGTTTTAAGGATAACAGCCAGACTTGTAATCACTTATTGTGCAGAAACAAGCAAAATGAGAAATTTTAAATCTATATTTTTTCCCTATTTCTTTATATGTACTATTGAAAGGAAATAAGCTGTATTTTTAAAACTATTGAAAAGTTGACAATACATTCTCTTTAGTTTATACATGTATTAATTATTTGTACTTAAGTTATTGCTACAAACATCTTCACATCTCACAATAATTTCACTTATATCAAAATGTCATCGGTCATGCCAATAAATATTACTTGGATTGTATTATATGCATCAAGATTATTTCGTTTGTATCAAGATGTCACTAGCTATAATTATTTCTTGAATTGTATTATCCATTTCTTTGATGATTTCATTTATATCAAGATGTTATAACTTGTGAGACAAAATCGTAGTCAAGATAATTCTATTTATATAAAGATGTAAACCGACGAAGTAGCAGAAATTATGAATGATACGGTGAACACAACCAGTTGTATAGCATAGTAAATGATACAAATGTACTACCATTTACCGTGGATATTATTCTTTATTTTAGTTTTTTTTCAGCGATTTTCATGAAATTTGTAGTCAATTCTAATTGAAAACGTTATCATATGGATGGAATGATTTAAGAATTAAAAATTGATTTAAAAGTAAATTTATACAATTTTTTTTAAAAGGACGGGTCTCGGCGGACTCTCGCCGTCAGCATTCAAACTGACTTTTCTTCTTCTTTTTTTCTTCGCGTCATGACATGAGAAGCGGGGGGGGGATTAAATTTTTTTAGGAATATTTCATTAATTTAAATAATTTTAATTTCATACCGCCAGTCAGTCGATCCATCAATTCATACGTTCAAACATCAATCTTTTGAAGTATTTAAATAATTTTTAACCCATCTTTCCAAAATTCCAAAAAAGGACACTTACATTTAATATGGGATATCATGAAGACTTTAGATCACTTAATTAATTAACACCTATCAATCTACAGATCTATGTTGTATATTGTAAGGTAGATCTACCTCTTGATTACCGGCGATGGAATGTCTAATAAACAGGATCTAAAGGTACTGTAGGTTACTGATAATCTCTTAATTACCTGTATGCGAGAAAGGGATGTAAATTCTATTTTTAATAAATTGAGATCTAATCGATTTATCGTGAAAAATAAAAAAATAAAAAAAACAAAAAAAACATTATAATTTTAGGTCAGTTGATGCATAGATCCCTGTGTTATTTTGCCGATATTGGTCATTATTCAATATAAAATAGGTCTAAATAGAGACAAGTTCTAAGTTATTATAATTTTTTAATAATATTTACAACCAACGGTCGCACACAAAACCATACTTAAACAATAATTCTAACAACTTTTACACTACACTGTAACCACACTATTCATAGCATGGCGGGGTTTGTTCACACCTGACGTCACAGGGTGTTCTTCTCACCTCCAACACAAAAGAGCTGCAGCGATGATTTTCGGCAATTTTCAAATAGCAAAATATATATCTTCATGGAATAATTTTTATTTTTTTAAATTTTATTATTAATACTGTACTTACAACTATCGATTTTGGTCATAATCCGCCAGACTTCAGTATCCCTTTAAATACCCATGTCAAAGCTGAGTACTTCTGTTTAAAATATATGAAAAAGTCAAAAGAAAAGTCAACGGAAAATTAATCAAATTTCATATATCAGAAAAGTCAATGGAAAATGATTTAATTCGATATATAAGAATAATCAATAGAAAATGAATTAAAACTATTTCATGCTTACCTGTGTTAGCTTCCAGTCTCTAAAAATGGCAGGTAGATTTTTATTTACTTCCCTGTTTGAAATATTACCGTAACAACCCCAATACTTATATAAAACGCAGTGAACTATTGTATTTAAATACCAACGTCAAAGCTGAATAGATAAACTTCTATCTAAAAGATATATATGTGATTCCAATGCCGCTGTATACAGAATATTTTTTATCAGATTTAAGTTTTAATATCGTTTAAAATTATGTTATGTCGTTCGGTCGTCTGTCGATTACGTGAAAAACGTTTTTTTTCCTCGGCATTTGGTTTCAGTTGAGATAGCAATTTATGTCCAAACCACAATCTCAAAGCGTTTAAACTTACTTTGAAGCTGGTAAATTAGGTTCAACACGCGTACTTACACTTGAACAGTGAGGTTGGGTGCTCCGATTGTGTTAACGAACTTGTCAGCGACATGCATAAGCTAGAAGTATTCCACAACATATGTCTAAAAAAATCAACAAAATATTTTCGCCCAAAAAAGTAAGCAACAAAGAACTGCTGTTAAAAAGGAAATGCAAATCAATCAACGGAGAGATCAAAGTTATGAAAGGTAATCAAACCATTACTTAACGGAATTTTCTTCTGCCATTTCAGCTTACCATCGGTAGAAGTGTAGTATACAGTACCGGAATTTGAAAAGTATATGTCATTTGTTTTATCATCAATACATACATAATACCCAGGATCACAATTTGGAATATCTTTAATTTGGTGTAAAACGTTACCGTCAATGAATAACACCGAGATTGTTTTATCATAAGTGACTGCAAAGACAGATCCATTAAATGAAATCCCGCATGTGTCTGATTTTAATTTAAAAGATTTTGATTCTTTAACTAAAGATGACTGCTGAATAGAATAAAACAATACTTGGCTAATGCAAAGTACAATAACAGTGTCGTCTGTAACTCTTGTAAGTCCGTTACCGTATTGTGGCAGTTCAACTTCACTCATCATTTTGAAACCTTTTCCAAACAATTTTATTTTATGATTCCAGAAGTCTAATAACACAATTCTCTCTTGTGATAAAGAAACAATTCCCCCAAAACAGCATTGTTCTTTGTCAGTCTCAGACGCTGCATTGAAAATTGTTACAAACTCAGCGGACACTTCATCAATGTCCTCTTTCTTAAGAACCTTAACATCCAGTGACTCTGATCTACTTTTCTTCGTTGACACTGCCGCTTGTGCGCGATCAAATCGATCATCTTCCGGTGAAATTTTGAAGCCTTCAAAATCCGATGTCAGTTCAATGCTTTTGACCATATCATGTTGACCAGTTGTATCAGCGAATTTGTCAGCCCCGATCAGAATGCTATATATGGTGTGATATTTGGTCGCTTTCAGTTTAAGGTGGTGAACTTTGCACGTATCACAGTAGATATCCCGACATTCATCACAGAAATAGTTCCCTGTCCGCTTACCTTTACCAGTAAGATTACACGCAGAGCATTCTGGAGATGAAAGTTTAACATTGAATTTTGAATCTGTTTTAGCATTTGAGATTTGTATTAACAAATGTTCTTTCGTAACTGGTATCACAGCGTGCATTGAGGAACATTCCATACAATATAGTTCTCTGCATTCTTTACAAAGTGTTAAAGCAGTAAGACGCTTTTTATCCTGTAAACACGTATCACATAGTACAGTATGTTTGGAGTCAGCCATCTTCACTTCCAAAATTCTCCAAACCAGTCTTTCTACAATGGAAATTTAAAGAACAGTTATACAATAAAATGATTTTATATGTTAAATTATTTGTTTGGGTTTTGGCATAGTATGGCTTTTTTCCCGGTCAACATGTAACCGTTGTCATAGCCGTGACGTAACAAATGGATATTGCAAGTAAAGACTGATCAAGGCCCTAAAACGTTTTATGACTGTCATCACAATAAAGTAAATCGGTATGATGTCTCTATGTCTAAAATTACCCTAGATAAATTTAATGTCCCACAGTTTTAATTTCCTATAATGCACTGGTAGACATACAGAACAGAATCGCGTCGGGTGCACCTGGTCTTATTTCCCTAATGGGAGTTTTTTGTTTAATCTAATTTGCCATTTAAAACTTTTTACCTGGTTAATGGTAGTGATTGTACGGTGGCTGAATGAGGCAATGTAGAAAAAAATATTTTTCACGTAAAATTTCTACGTACGCACATGGAACGATTTACGTGTACACGTGTAACTTCTACTTGCAAATTAGAAACTTTTACGTGCATATGTGGTACCTCAAAACTACAAAATTGAAGCACGTTTCGTTAATTGTCAGATTTTTAAATGTTTTAAAACATCCATGAATGATACATGCAACTAAAAAGCATATACTTGGCAAATGTCAGATTGATGTAAGATGGAAAAATATAAAACGCAAAATAAACCAAAATTGTGACTTACTACTGATCGTATAGCTCAGCTGTAACATGAACTTAGCAATACCCAGAAACACAGAAAACACACTTAACAAAGCATTAAGAATATAAATAATTCGGATACCGGAGCACTATTTTAGTACATTTTTTAAATATGTTGATGTTTACTCTGAAATTATATTTTAATTTTGAAGGTAGCAGAAATGACTGCTAACTTCATATTATGCTACTAATTGGAGGGAACAGGCCCCTTCTACAAATAATAGGGTACCCACTTGTCCTAAGTCTACATCCTTAGTTTTTGTATCAGTGATGTGGAAATCTAACCCAAGTGAGATTATTATTATTATTTTTTTATCGCCAAACTGTAGACAACAGTCTTCATCGTTGTATGATATACATACATACATTAAAAGTCGAGTGCTAAGGGTCAACCAGATATTTGCAGACATAATAATTCTACGTGCGCACGTAAAAGTGAGATTGTTTTATTATTATTATTATAATTAATATTGCCAAACTGAAGACAACAGTCTTCATCGTTGTATGATATTAATGCATTAAAAGTCTAGCGCTAAGGTCTATGTAAATATTTGCAGACGTAATGATTATACGCGCGCATGTAAACGTTTAACTTGCACATGTAAAGATTTACGCATGCGTACGTAATGATTTGACGTGAGCACGTAAAAATTTTATGTTTGCACGTGAAAAATATTCTACTGCATGGTCTAATTGAGTCACGGTATGTTTTAGACATGGATTTCTGATTAGATCGACCAAATGAAACAATAAAATAAAATTATTATCGTTGAACTCGTCTCCTACATTTATTAGTTTTAAAACGAAACTGTTATATCAAATTATAATCATACATATCATTGGAAACTGAGACGCGCTAAAAAAATTGTGTCTACAACATGCGTTTTAGCAAAATTTGCCTATGCGGTCCAAACTGTGTCGAAATCGTTTACAGCGTCTAGTAGTAATAGATGCAGAATTCGATATCTAAATCATCGAAACACTCAAAATGCTATATTTCACAAGATATAATTTAATTTGCTCTTGTTCACATCGACACATTTGTCTCAACATGTATATTACTTCAATATTGTTGTACAAGATATATTTAGGTTATTTCAGTATGGTTATGAATTTTTTAAGTTTTTTATCCATTGATCGTTGAATGATTATTGATAATTTAATACTAAGTTTAGAAACTATACATACAGTGACTTCATCAATATATAAAAAGGCTTAATAAAGGAAACATGAAGCTTTCGGATTTGCAACCTTCATCACAAATGTTTTCTTGAACAGTCAAATTCATTGGATTAGAAGCATAAGATTATTTCCTTGTTATTTGCAATCATATTCAAAGGACTATAACTCCCAGGAAATTTTTTCAAAAAAAAACATAGAATTTGATAGGTTGATTACAAATAGTCGTGCCTTTACGTTTAGAGTTTTTTGGAGAGACTCTGCTTAGTTTTGGATGATACTGATTATAGCTATGGCGGTAGTTGTAGTCTTAAATACATTTTTCAAACATTGAGGAATGTGAATTTATTGTTCATTTAATTTATTAAGCGAACAATTTATTTTTCTGCTTAAAAATAAGTAAAAACTAGGATAAAAACAAATTTAAAAGTGAAAAGATTTGAAGGTCCTAACCGTCACCTGCTAGTTGTTAAGCAAATGCGAGACCTACTCCACCAAGCCATCTGAGTGATATAGACGAAAGGGTTTAAAATCAGAAATATCTGCTTACGCACTGTCACACTCGTGTATACAAATCGTGTTTATAAACACAAGATTGTACAGATGTGCAACTTTATCTTTGTTGGCGTATATGGTCCGTCAGCGACATAGTAGCAGAGTGTTTATAAACACGGGTCAGTCTATTCTTACAAATAGACATTAAACTGTCATCGAATACGTATATTCACGCCTTCATACGTTCATTCGTTAAACATTTTTATACATGATCCCTTTTTTCATATGTGGACTCTTGTGTGTTTATAAACACTCTACCAAGATATAGGCAAACAACATTGACCTGTCCGTGTGACCTTTCATTAGGAATATTCATATAGCAGAATCCACTCAATACATGAGTAGCGTTAGGATTCGAAGTTATACATATACACATTGCCCATGAATAGTGTTCACATCATATAGACGAAATATACATGCGTAATACCTATTACTTTAATTTGCTCGTCTATAATAAATTTTGAATTAAATGGTCAAGCGGACAGGTCAATGTTGTTTGCGTTTATCGCTATTTATGTGTACAGTCAATTTTGACCTGGTCTATTTACCTTTAATTTGAATAATAGATCGGATTAAGAGCATGTGATTTATTCAGTCAGCAAAGACAGTCTGTTTTATTACCATAAACACCAGGTACATGTACCTAGTATTTTTATCATCTATCCTTAATACTCAACTTTATATCGCCCTATAAGTTACACAATGGATATGTCTGTTTGAGTATTCAAGATACTGGTCAAACGGCCTGATAAAACATTGCGCACTGTATACACAGTCAAACCTGCCATAACGCCCATTTCTATATAAGTTCTCAATGTTTTGTTTTGTCTTTTTTTACTCTTTGAATGTCCCTGTTTTCTGTTGGTTAGTGAAGTAATTTTTAATGGTCAATTCTAAATATATTTAGGTTTCAAGGTTATTATTTTGTCTTCTTGGGTTTTTCACCCTTTTACTAGATCTGTTTTATGTTGGCTATTGCCAAGCATTTGTGTTTTTCCTTTTCATTTTAAATATTGTTTGATTTCAATGGTTTTTTTTTGTCCCGTTGCTTTTTCGCTCTTTCACTGAGTTTGATATCTGTTGTCTATTCTCAAGTACGCACTTTTTCATTGACCGTTCTAAATTCTGAATATTAATAGGACTCATTTTTTAATTTTTTTCTGCTCTGTTTTCACTCTTTCACTGCGTCTGTTGTCTGTTAGCTATTGTCAAGTCATGCTCTTCGTTTTTTTAATGTTAGATCTCAATGTTTTTAATTAGTCCTATTACTTTTTTCATTCTTTCATTGCGTCTGTTTTCTGTTGGCTACAGTCAAGATCGTGATTTTTCAATGTTTATTTTGAACCTTTGCATTAGGTTTTTATTTGTGTATACAATATACTGAGTGCTGAAATGGCGATCATCAAAAAAGGAATTACATAAGAATGCTGCTAATTATTTTTTTAAAACAAAAAAAATAAACAATTTGTGGCTAAATAACAAACATGCATACCAATCTATGTCTCAAAGTACAAACGTTTAAAAACTGGCAATTTAAATGAAGCATGTGAACTTCTACCAGGGAAATAAGGACTATGCATCCCTAAGGATATCTTGAACTAAGGTGGCAATAAATAGTATTTTGAAATAAACATTGTTCATCAGAATTATCTGCTTTCTTAATTTTTATTCTTTAAAAAACCACAAAAGACTACTGCCTAGTGTAGATTTGGGAAACAGCGTTCTGATTGTATTTTTGTCATTTCAACATCTTTTAAATATCTGGATTTCAAACTCCTGGTCGGAGCACTCTGATGAGGAATTTTATTCCAAAACTGTTGTCTGATACTTCAACATTAAACAGGTTGAGTAATAATTATATAACTGTAAAACAGCCAAAACAAGAAAGGGCAAAGAACATAATAGGACCTCTGATCCTGACTGGGTTTCTTGAGTAAATGTTCAGTGATGGGATATAAGGTTTTTACTATTAAATCTGCTTCTCTTGTTTATGGTGTATTTGTTTTTAAATTAATACGCTATGGTAAAATGTGTTTCCACTATGGGAACTTTATACAACGAACCAAGCTGTTTGCAAAAAAATAAGTTGACGCAGGGGTACTGTAAGCCTAGGCTTATCAAGGCCCTCAAAAAGTTTTATATTTATGGTCGTCATCACACTATCACAGCTCTCAAAAGGATTTACATTTCTCACCACAATATCGATGATGAGTATGCTGTCGCTGTAGCTTAAAACTACCCTGGACATATTTGATTCTAATAGTTCCATTTTCCTTTCATTTCCAAATTATTATTACACACTTGGCGAGTAAAGCTAGGTAAACAACACGTGCTTTCCCTTCGGAGCACTCGGCCTCACTTCTCTGGTGAAACTTCACTTGTTTAACCTAATTTGCCAGTTTCAAAGTTTTTACCTTGCTTTACATGGATTTGTATGTTTGTTTTGTATTGATGTGACTTGTTACATAATTTGCAAATTATCTCGTAAGAGTTATCTCCCATTGCTTTGACTTGCATAACAAGACAAGGTTGATAAATATTGCAGAGAATAAACAATTGAATCTGTGTCGAGTTAACGTGAACAAATCATACCACAAATTATAATTCGTGTAAATTAGCGTGGACCTGAATCAGCGTAAATTTTATGGGTTAACTTATGGACTAAGCGCTACACACTTGGCAGAAGGTTTATTATCGCTTTTGCATCATCGCCATAACATAAGTATCAACATTGTTAATCAGACTTATCTGCTTCTTATATATTGAAATTCCTCTTACGGCTAAGCTATGTTTAATTTTTTCAAAATATTGTCCTAGATGAATGTGGTAAAATAAATGTTTGTTTCTCTATTTTTCTTATTTCAACATCTTAAAAATATTTTGATTTTCAATATTCTGGTCCAATTGCTACTCATAAGAGATTTTATTCGGACCGTCTAGTTCTGCCAAATTAAAACAGTTTTAGATTTAGACATACATTTACACAACAAAAATAAATACATCTACAGTCTACATTTTATTTGTTAAAAAGCAATATATAAATTACAAATTATGTGTGACAGATGTTGGTGAACTAATCATACTGTCTGTTGAAATATAAAACAGTCAAGATTGATTCACAGCTTATAAAGAGTCAATGTCACACACACACACACACACACACACACACACAACACACACACACACACACACACACACACACATACACACACACAGAGAGAGAGAGAGAGAGAGAGAGAGAGAGTACTTTCTAATCAATAATAATAAATAGAACATTATTACTATTAGTAAATATGTCTAAATCTTGAAAAATGAACTCCTTCAATGATTAAAAAGGAAATTCTCACTATGGGTCATTTTTTAGTTTTTCAAATATTTTCTAAATACAATGTATCAATTGGCAATTCCCTCTGTAATTAATTGAATGCGTTAAATATGAAGAATATTTACCTCATATCGAGACGCTTGACATTTGCAGTGCGTTTAGGTCAAGTAGGGTCAATTAACGTGCCACACCTGCAGAGTGCTTTGTGAAAGAATAGTCACTACCTATTTCAAATTCTTGGTCAGAACGGGTCTGGTTTTAAAACCGCGACCTTCCACTTAACGAGCAAACACACTACCGCTTAGTTACCGTAGCAGTCAGTTTCTTTTATGACACAATACCCTAGTAAATACTGCGGAAAATACTCCAAATTTATGATATTCGCCGTCCAAGCATTTAAGATGTATCAGTTAATAGGGCATGTCCATTTGCAATGTCCTACATGGCCCGAGTCTCTTCCTTTCCTAGTCTAGGTCACCTTCTATTATGCCGCAAAAACACTGATACACGCACACTTAAGTAAATTGTGAATCTACTTTCAATTTCTATACATCACAAAAATACATCTGTCATTTTTTTGGTCGGCTACTTTCAAATTAAATCAATTTAACTTAAAATTTCAATTTAACTTAAACAAAATATTTACGTATATATAGAAATAAAAAACAACACAGCACATCAGTACATGTCATAATAGCATGATCCCAATATGGCAGGCAAAGTAAAACGTTTGAGTTCTAGCTCCAGGTTCACAAACCTTCTTTAACTAAGATTTTGTACCACGGCCGTATTGGTAGAGTGCTCGCTCCGTAGTGTGGAATCGTGGGTTCAAATCGTGACCGGTTTGACCCAAGTCTTGAATGTTGGTAGCAATTGTTATTTCGCCAAGCACTCGGCAATAAAAATGAAAGTAACGTTCTTTCGGACGAAAACTTCAAATGAACGAAGTCCCGTGTACCGTTAGGTGTGGTACGGTAAAGAACCCTGCTGTTTAATGCAATCGCACGTGCAAAATTTCTGCAATGACACTGACAATGTATCGATATTAGTTAAATATTCTTGACTGAGACGTTAAACACCATAACTCAACTGAACTGAAATAAGATTTTACCTAATTTAAATCTTGTCATTTTGGTACTACTTTATGGAACTAAAAAAAAGTTGGACAAATTTAAAATATAGATAAATTAGCTTAGATATGACATCTTAAATGCACGAGTATCTTGGAAAATAAAACAAAATATTCAGATTTAAAATATACCAGATTTAAATTCAAGAAAATCTTAGATAATAATGTTTTAAGTGGTAAACTTGGACTTGGCCATTTAAGTTAAGGCGGTGAATTTTCAACAAGGAAAATAAGGACCAACACCACGAAGGGTAAATTCAGCAAATATCAATAAATGAGTAAATAAATAAATAAATAAATTAATTAATTAATTAAAATAACATAAAAATCCTAGAATGAATAATTCACTAGTTTTTGATATCATGTTCAACATATATGTTAATTATGTAGCTGTAGCACGGTGACCATACCACTTCCATACTGTGTAATGTACAGACAATGTTTGAGATGTGTGTTAATAATGTAGCTGTAGCACGGTGACTATACTACTGTAGTCCTGTGTAATGTACAGACGATGTGTTTTATCGTCAAAACTTATCCATTCTGCTTCAGTAAGTACATCCTTGTCCTCAAATATTGTCTTTTGATACTTCCCATCACGAGTCAAGAGAACAATTTTTGTCTTGGCAGCAACAAGTAAGCAGTTATGAAAGGTAATCAAACCATAACTTGACGGAATTTTCTTCTGCCATTTCAGCTTACCATCGGTAGAAGTGCAGTTAACATAATTGGAATTTGTAAAGTATATGTCATTTGTTTCAGGATCAATACAGACGTAACGATTAAGTACACAATTAAGTACACAATTTGGAATGTCTTTTATTTGGTGTAAAACGTTACTGTCAATGGATAACACCGAGATTGTTTTATCATAAGTGACTGCAAAGACAGATCCATTAAATGAAATCCCGCATGTGTCTGATTTTAATTTAAAAGATTTTGATTCTTTAACTAAAGATGACTGCCGAATAGAATAAAACAATACTTGATTAATGCAAAGTACGACAACAGTGTCGTCTGTAACTCTTGTAAGTCCGTTACCGTATTGTGGCAGTTCAACTTCACTCATCATTTTGAAATCTTTTCCAAACAATTTTATTTTATGATTCCAGAAGTCTAATAACACAATTCTCTCTTGTGATAAAGAAACAATTCCCCCAAAACAGCATTGTTCTTTGTCAGTCTCAGACGCTGCATTGAAAATTGTTAAAAACTCAGCGGACACTTCATCAATGTCTTCTCTTTCAGGTACCTTAACCTCTAGTGACTGAGATCTACTTTTCTTCGTTGACACTGCCGCTTGTGCGCGATCAAATCGATCATCTTCCGGTGAAATGTTGAAGCCTTCAAAATCCGATGCGAGTTCCATGCTTTTGACTAGATCATGATGACCAGTTGTATCAGCGAATTTGTCAGCCCCGATCAGAATACCATATATGGTGTGATTTTTGTTGTTTTCAGTTTCAGGTGGTGTACTTTGCACGTATCACAGTAGATATCCCGACATTAATCACAGAAATAGTCCCCTTTCCGCTTACCTTTACCAGTAAGATTACACGCAGAGCATTCTGGAGAGGAAAGTTTAACATTGAATTTTTAATCCGTTTTAGCATTTGAGATTTTTATTAACAAATGTTCTTTCGTAACTGGTATCACAGCGTGCATTGAGGAACATTCCATACAATATAGTTCTCTGCATTCTTTACAAAGTGTTAAAGCACTTAGACGCTTTTATCCTGTAAACACGTGTTACAATGTACCGCATGTTTGGAGTCCGCCATCTTCCAAAAATTGTCATACAAGACTTTTTTTATTTTTCCTACAACGGAAAGATTAAAGAACCGTTATAATAAAATGATTTTAAATATGAAATTATATGTTTTGGGTTTTGTCATAGTATGGTTTTTATTCCGGTCAAGATGTAGCCGAAGTCATAGCCGTAACGTAACCCAGTGATATTGCAAGCACAGACCGATCAAGGTACCATAATCTTTTATGACCGTCATCATAATAGATGACTGTGCACACATTGTATTTGGCTTAGTATTTAACATCGAACTGTATGTTTACACTTGCTTGATTATGACCGAACAGAATTATCCAGTCAAAACACTTGGTATTTACAACATCCAATTTTAAAAATTAAATCAGCAATGATGATAAGTGTTTAAAATTAATTTGTCACACTACGCATATGCACCCACAAAGAGTTCGGTTGTAAATTTCTTAATTGTCTTATGCCATGTAAAGATGGACCATTGATAATTATTTTTAGGGGTCGACGCATGCTACACAAATTCTTTACTCGAAAAAATGTTTTTGATTCTACATCATGCATATAATCAAATATGTCTCGGTCATCTTTTTATTAGACTATGTTCAGTTCTTTAAACAAATAAATATATATATATAGTGAAATGTCCCAAATAGTAGCAAATATGTAAAAGTTAGTAATTTGTTGTTGTTTTGAAGAGTTTTTCAAAATTACTAGTAACTCGAACTGTCTCTTCAGAGGCAAATAAACCCTGCACACTAACATTGACCTCCTGGTCTTTGACCTATGCATATAAATGGGGTATGCGACAAATAATCTTATGTTTGTTTACATTTTTACCAAGTTTGATCAAAATCCATCGATAGACATGGAAGGTATTGAGCGGACACGATAATGGGACGGCGGGATGGACAACCAGACGGGCATACCGACAGACGGACAGACAGGGTGATTCCTATATACCCCTTAACTTTTTGTGCGGGGGTATAAATCCCCAGTGTCATTATCTGTTCATAAAGTCATGATATATATGCCTCATTAATGTTTGCTACAGGATGCATTCAGTATTCAACCTTATATCTAAATGAAACGAGAATTGTCTCTTGAGAGCAAATACCCCTGTCCCAACATTTAATGTTTTCCCACAACCTTGATCTTTACGATATAACATTTGTTCAAGGTCATGACACACCTTTGGGTCATGAAGATAATTCATTTCAAGATTAATGACAGTCGTCCAAAGCAGCTATGAGATATGACCCGACATGATTTTACACGGACAGACAGACATGGTGATCTCTATATACCCGTTCAAACTAGTTTGCGGGGATATAAAATGAAGAAATGTTCCTGTAACAGAAAGACAAGGTGGGATGTTTTTGCAATTTAATAAATTATCATTAAGGCAAGCATTGGAATAGATGGTGGCAAAGACAATAATATTAAGAATGCAAGATGATATTAAAATGGCTGATTTTACATTACATGTATAAGGTCTTTCTCGCAAAAAGAGAGACAGAGAGAGAGAGAGAGAGAGAGAGAGAGAGAGAGAGGTTAGCGTTTTAAATTTCTATACCATGAAAACCTAAACAACAATACCAATCCATGTCAATCCCAAAACAAAGTAAAAAAAATATTTTAAACTGGCAATTTATGTTAAACACATGAATATCCACCAGACAGTGAGGCGACAATTTTACAATTTTCCGTCATTTTCTGTTTCTTAATATGACAGCATTCTATTCGAATACGGAGTCTAATATTTCTACAAGTGAATGAAAATCTTCAATCTTACCCGTGTTAGCTTCAAGTCCCAAAATGGCAGGCGAGTTTTATTTACTTCCCTGTTTCTAATATTACCACGACAACACTATTACGTATACAGAACGTACTAACCTGGTGCATTTAAAGGGATACTGAAGTCTAGCCAATTTGACCAAAATATGATAATTTATGGTAAATTATTATAATATTGAAAATTTCACAATTTTATTCGCCGAAATAAAAAGATATTTGAAGTTTGAAAAATCAAAATTCGTAACCTCGGGCCATTTTGGAACTCTTCAATCGGGAGGTACGAAAACAGGCTGTGACGTCATGTGTGAACAAACAAACTTCACAACTACTGCTTATATATACGGAAGTGTCGCATTATATACCCTGTACTTACGAGTTACCTGTAATTAGGCCCTAAATTGACTGACTAGTTATATGTCGGAGTGTACTTAATCCACTTATTAATTAACTAACATGTATATTGACGCTTCCTGTATATCAAGCAACCCTATTACTGCTTCAGTGGTTGTGTATTTTATACACACCTTGTTTTAAGAAGCTGATAGTCTCATAATTTATAAATATTTATTGAATCATTTTTAGAGAATTTTCAAAAACATCATTTTTCACAATAACTAATTCAGACTTTTACTTATATTTATTTATTTATAATAAATAATTAATAATTTATTTAATTTAAATAAATAGATAAATAGGTCCATCCAGAAAATGGTGTTAATATGCATTAAAATAATATTAATAATAATAATATTATTATATGAAAAAATAATAACAAGCATTTATAAATCGGAAGAGGGGATAGTTACCTTTTATGTACTAACAGGAAAGGTTAAATGCAGCTGCTAAACCGGGACCCGAACCCGAGAGCATTCTAATACTAGCTGGACGCTCTACCGATTGAGATACCCGGTCCGCCACATTCCTCTTATCGTTTTTTTTCTATTAGTCTCGCTTGAATCGAAACCACCAGGTTCCAATCCCTGGGACCAACTTGTCGGTCAGCCAATGCCCATGGTCGGACGATCCCCCAAATGTAACAGGAAAGGGGAAATGCAGCAAAGAATATAATTTCACTTTTTAATTTTTAATTTCAATGCGTTTCATCGTCAGATCACCTACTGGTTACACAATAAACAGAAGATCTAGAGCCATTCCATCCTGTGTACAGTTTGGAAAATAAAAGACGTGCTTCTTTCAGAAGATAGGAACTTTGTTGGGTTTTAAGGATAACAGCCAGACTTGTAATCACTTATTGTGCAGAAACAAGCAAAATGAGAAATTTTAAATCTATATTTTTTCCCTATTTCTTTATATGTACTATTGAAGGAAATAAGCTGTATTTTTAAAACTATTGAAAAGTTGACAATACATTCTCTTTAGTTTATACATGTATTAATTATTTGTACTTAAGTTATTGCTACAAACATCTTCACATCTCACAATAATTTCACTTATATCAAAATGTCATCGGTCATGCCAATAAATATTACTTGGATTGTATTATATGCATCAAGATTATTTCGTTTGTATCAAGATGTCACTAGCTATAATTATTTCTTGAATTGTATTATCCATTTCTTTGATGATTTCATTTATATCAAGATGTTATAACTTGTGAGACAAAATCGTAGTCAAGATAATTCTATTTATATAAAGATGTGAAACCGACGAAGTAGCAGAAATTATGAATGATACGGTGAACACAACCAGTTGTATAGCATAGTAAATGATACAAATGTACTACATTTACTGGATATTATTCTTTATTTTAGTTTTTTCAGCGATTTTCATGAAATTTGTAGTCAATTCTAATTGAAAACGTTATCATATGGATGGAATGATTTAAGAATTAAAAATTGATTTAAAAGTAAATTTATACAATTTTTTTAAAAGGACGGGTCTCGGCGGACTCTCGCCGTCAGCATTCAAACTGACTTTTCTTCTTCTTTTTTTCTTCGCGTCATGACATGAGAAGCGGGGGGGGGATTAAATTTTTTTAGGAATATTTCATTAATTTAAATAATTTTAATTTCATACCGCCAGTCAGTCGATCATCAATTCATACGTTCAAACATCAATCTTTTGAAGTATTTAAATAATTTTTAACCCATCTTTCCAAAATTCCAAAAAAGGACACTTACATTTAATATGGGATATCATGAAGACTTTAGATCACTTAATTAATTAACACCTATCAATCTACAGATCTATGTTGTATATTGTAAGGTAGATCTACCTCTTGATTACCGGCGATGAATGTCTAATAAACAGGATCTAAAGGTACTGTAGGTTACTGATAATCTCTTAATTACCTGTATGCGAGAAAGGGATGTAAATTCTATTTTTAATAAATTGAGATCTAATCGATTTATCGTGAAAAATAAAAAAATAAAAAAAACAAAAAAAACATTATAATTTTAGGTCAGTTGATGCATAGATCCCTGTGTTATTTTGCCGATATTGGTCATTATTCAATATAAAATAGGTCTAAATAGAGACAAGTTCTAAGTTATTATAATTTTTTAATAATATTTACAACCAACGGTCGCACACAAAACCATACTTAAACAATAATTCTAACAACTTTTACACTACACTGTAACCACACTATTCATAGCATGGCGGGGTTTGTTCACACCTGACGTCACAGGGTGTTCTTCTCACCTCCAACACAAAAGAGCTGCAGCGATGATTTTCGGCAATTTTCAAATAGCAAAATATATATCTTCATGGAATAATTTTTTATTTTTTTAAATTTTATTATTAATATGTACTTACAACTATCGATTTTGGTCATAATCCGCCAGACTTCAGTATCCCTTTAAATACCCATGTCAAGCTGAGTACTTCTGTTTAAAATATATGAGAAAAGTCAAAAGAAAAGTCAACGAAAATTAATCAAATTTCATATATCAGAAAAGTCAATGGAAAATGATTTAATTCGATATATAAGAATAATCAATAGAAAATGAATTAAAACTATTTCATGCTTACCTGTGTTAGCTTCCAGTCTCTAAAAATGGCAGGTAGATTTTTATTTACTTCCCTGTTTGAAATATTACCGTAACAACCCCAATACTTATATAAAACGCAGTGAACTATTGTATTTAAATACCAACGTCAAAGCTGAATAGATAAACTTCTATCTAAAAGATATATATGTGATTCCAATGCCGCTGTATACAGAATATTTTTTATCAAGTTTAAGTTTTGATATCGTTTAAAATTATGTTATGTCGTTCGGTCGTCTGTCGATTACGTGAAAAACGTTTTTTTTCCTCGGCATTTGGTTTCAGTTGAGATAGCAATTTATGTCCAAACCACAATCTCAAAGCGTTAAAACTTACTTTGAAGCTGGTAAATTAGGTTCAACACGCGTACTTACTCTTGAACAGTGAGGTTGGGTGCTCCGATTGTGTTAACGAACTTGTCAGCGACATGCATAAGCTAGAAGTATTCCACAACATATGTCTAAAAAAATCAACAAAATATTTTCGCCCAAAAAAGTAAGCAACAAAGAACTGCTGTAAAAAGGAAATGCAAATCAATCAACAGAGAGATCAAAGTTATGAAAGGTAATCAAACCATTACTTAACGGAATTTTCATCTGCCAATTTAGTTTACCATCGGTAGAAGTGTAGTATACAGTACCGGAATTGAAAAGTATATGTCATTTGTTTTATCATCAATACATACATAATACCCAGGATCACAATTTGGAATATCTTTAATTTGGTGTAAAACGTTACCGTCAATGGATAACACCGAGATTGTTTTATCATAAGTGACTGCAAAGACAGATCCATTAAATGAAATCCCGCATGTGTCTGATTTTAATTTAAAAGATTTTGATTCTTTAACTAAAGATGACTGCTGAATAGAATAAAAAAATACTTGGCTAATGCAAAGTACGATAACAGTGTCGTCTGTAACTCTTGTAAGTCCGTTACCGTATTGTGGCAGTTCAACTTCACTCATCATTTTGAAACCTTTTCCAAACAATTTTATTTTATGATTCCAGAAGTCTAATAACACAATTCTCTCTTGTGATAAAGAAACAATTCCCCCAAAACAGCATTGTTCTTTGTCAGTCTCAGACGCTGCATTGAAAATTGTTACAAACTCAGCGGACACTTCATCAATGTCCTCTTTCTTAAGAACCTTAACATCCAGTGACTCTGATCTACTTTTCTTCGTTGACACTGCCGCTTGTGCGCGATCAAATCGATCATCTTCCGGTGAAATTTTGAAGCCTTCAAAATCCGATGTCAGTTCAATGCTTTTGACCATATCATGTTGACCAGTTGTATCAGCGAATTTGTCAGCCCCGATCAGAATGCTATATATGGTGTGATATTTGGTCGCTTTCAGTTTAAGGTGGTGAACTTTGCACGTATCACAGTAGATATCCCGACATTCATCACAGAAATAGTTCCCTGTCCGCTTACCTTTACCAGTAAGATTACACGCAGAGCATTCTGGAGATGAAAGTTTAACATTGAATTTTGAATCTGTTTTAGCATTTGAGATTTGTATTAACAAATGTTCTTTCGTAACTGGTATCACAGCGTGCATTGAGGAACATTCCATACAATATAGTTCTCTGCATTCTTTACAAAGTGTTAAAGCAGTAAGACGCTTTTTATCCTGTAAACACGTATCACATAGTACAGTATGTTTGGAGTCAGCCATCTTCACTTCCAAAATTCTCCATACCAGTCTTTCTACAATGGAAATTTAAAGAACAGTTATACAATAAAATGATTTTATATGTTAAATTATTTGTTTGGGTTTTGGCATAGTATGGCTTTTTTCCCGGTCAACATGTAACCGTTGTCATAGCCGTGACGTAACAAATGGATATTGCAAGTAAAGACTGATCAAGGCCCTAAAACGTTTTATGACTGTCATCACAATAAAGTAAATCGGTATGATGTCTCTATGTCTAAAATTACCCTAGATAAATTTAATGTCCCACAGTTTTAATTTCCTATAATGCACTGGTAGGCATACAGAACAGAATCGCGTCGGGTGCACCTGGTCTTATTTCCCTGATGGGAGTTTTTTGTTTAATCTAATTTGCCATTTAAAACTTTTTACCTGGTTAATGGTAGTGATTTTACGGTGGCTGAATGAGGCAATGTAGAAAAAAATATTTTTCACGTAAAATTTCTACGTACGCACATGGAACGATTTACGTGTACACGTGTAACTTCTACGTGCAAATTAGAAACTTTTACGTGCATATGTGGTACCTCAAAACTACAAAATTGAAGCACGTTTCGTTAATTGTCAGATTTTTAAATGTTTTAAAACATCCATGAATGATACATGCAACTAAAAAGCATATACTTGGCAAATGTCAGATTGATGTAAGATGGAAAAATATAAAACGCAAAATAAACCAAAATTGTGACTAACTACTGATCGTATAGCTCAGCTGTAACATGAACTTAGCAATACCCAGAAACACAGAAACACACTAAACAAAGCATTAAGAATATAAATAATTCGGATACCGGAGCACTATTTTAGTACATTTTTTAAATATGTTGATGTTTACTCTGAAATTATATTTTAATTTTGAAGGTAGCAGAAATGACTGCTAACTTCATATTATGCTACTAATTGGAGGGAACAGGTCCCTTCTACAAATAATAGGGTACCCACTTGTCCTAAGTCTACATCCTTAGTTTTTGTATCAGTGATGTGGAAATCTAACCCAAGTGAGATTATTATTATTATTTTTTTATCGCCAAACTGTAGACAACAATCTTCATCGTTGTATGATATACATACATACATTAAAAGTCGAGTGCTAAGGGTCAACCAGATATTTGCAGACATAATAATTCTACGTGCGCACGTAAAAGTGAGATTGTTTTATTATTATTATTATAATTAATATTGCCAAACTGAAGACAACAGTCTTCATCGTTGTATGATATTAAAGCATTAAAAGTCTAGCGCTAAGGTCTATGTAAATATTTGCAGACGTAATGATTATACGCGCGCATGTAAACGTTTAACTTGCACATGTAAAGATTTACGCATGCGTACGTAATGATTTGACGTGCGCACGTAAAAATTTTATGTTTGCACGTGAAAAATATTTTACTGCATGGTCTCATTGAGTCACGGTATGTTTTAGATATGGATTTCTGATGAGATCGACCAAACGAAACAATAAAATAAAATTATTATCGTTGAACTCGTCTCCTACATTTATTAGTTTTAAAACGAAACTGTTGTATCAAATTATAATCATACATATCAATCTATGTCAAAATCATAACCCTTAAGTAAAGTAACAACTTTGGAAAATGGGCATGTTAAATACAAGTCGCTACCCATTTTTAAGTATTCGGTCAGACCGAGTTGGGGTTTGAACTCACGATCTCTCACTTACGGAGCGAGCACTCTACCAAATAAGATGTCTCAGTGGTTTCTCAAAAAGAATGTGTAGAACGCCGTTATCAATAAAAACTAAAACGACTTGTTTTTGAAAATACTTAAGTGCTATTCAAACAAAGGTCAATATTTCGAATAAAAGAAGAAAGGATAGTATTTAATATTCCATTGGATGTGTTTCTCTTATCCCGCCAGGCGATCAGTAATGGGAAGCATGAAGGTTGAGGAAACCGGAGTACCCACAGAAAAACACTAATCTTCGACAAGCTGAAATCTACACAGAGTGGGATTGGAAACTGAGACGCACTAAAAAACAATTGTGTCTGTAGCCTGCGTTTTAGCAAAATTTGCCTAGGCGGTCCATTTTTGTCAGGACATTACATTATGAGGGTATTTTTTTCAATTTTGTCAAAATATTTCGCAAAAACACGTTACCCATATTTCTAGCAAATGACACAAAATGTATAAATTATTAGTTTAGTACAATGAAGAAGCTAAATATCGAATAAAATTTTTGCTCCAGTGTTGCGTTTTCGAAAAGTAAACTATTTTAAGTTTTTCAGGATCATAACTCTAAGGAAAATCAGTTTCGATTAACTATATGTGCATCTCTAATTTATGTTGATGCACCAAGTTTTGAGAAATAGTGTTTCATAGTTTTGAAAAATAAGCGCAGACAAGAATTTCGGACGGACGGACGGGCGGAAGAAAGACGATAACTGAATTTATTATCCCCTCTTTCTGTGGAAGATGGAAAAAACGATAAGGTTAAAATTCCTGATGGTGGGCGTGTCCGAATCACTGGTTTAAGTTCTTGATATGTGTTTTAATAGAATCTTACACTGGTAACAGGGTAAGACAGAGATATCTCAAACGAGGATGAATATTTTCCTGTCCAGAACGAGCTTTAGCGAAAATATTTCATCCGAGTTTGAGATATCTATGTCTAACCCTGTTACTAGTGTAGGATTCTTTTTCTCACAAATTTGCAACATTAAACATGATTTGAAAACAAAAAATTGCATCAAATGTTCAGTTATCATGTCACCATCCATGCCTCCTGAAAATGACGTAATCAATTTTTGTTGACGTTCTCACGTAAAATGATTATGACGTCGTCAATTAAGCGTGTGTAAGTGATTGTGACGTTGAAAATATTGTCAGTTGACTTCGGAACTTTTCTCATGTTATTATGTCCTCCAAACTAAATTAAGAGCAGGTATAACTACGCGGGAAATTCAGCGTGTAGCTTGTCTCAACCCTAGGGTGAGACAAGGAAATTCCACATGGGTAAAAACGCGGGATTTCCATGTCACAGGTTTGAGAAATATATCTATATACTCGCTACAGCAAGAACAATGAAAAATAAAAGAAAATTAATATAATCTTACCAGTTTGTTTTAACGCTCTGTCCCTCAAAATTGCAGATACGATTTAATTTTCTATCTAGATATCACTAGGTATAAGTCAAACACAACTGACTTGCTTACTTGACCTTTTAATAGAAATATCCATAAAGGTGGATCCGCCTGATACATTGATACATTGCTAGGCTTCGTAATTATAACATACACAATTTTATTTATATTTTTGAAAAGCAGTATGTAGACTATGTATAGAAAATAATTACGTGTGTATCTATACATTAATGTATTTTTTTTTATTTAAAGGTCAAGGGGACAGGTTAATATTGTTTGCCTGTTTTTGTGAATTCAAAGTCCAACGTCACAGATTTTAAACACATTTTTGTTTATAATAAACTTTAATAACTGGATGTATAGATTAATACATAGGTAGACAAAGATAAAGTAGCACATCCGGGCAGTTTAGTGTTTATAAACACAATTTGTAAATATGGATGTATTTAGAAAGAACTTCATTGCATACAATCATTTAACAGTAGTATAACTGCGAAATTGTCTCATTTATGTTTTAAAAATCGTTATGGGATGTGTAAATAATAACGCAGCTCAAATTAAGTGCACATCTCCGATAAATTACTTGTTATTTTTAATCTTGTTAATTGTTCTCTTGATAGAAGACTAATTTGTATCCTCCACAAATTTTTGTAGAAAGTCAAAAATGACGAAATCAAAAGCTTTAAAAATATTTCTGTTAAACAGTAATTTTTCAAAAAAAACTTACAATTTTATAGGTTGATTACAAATAGTCGTGCCTTTACGTTTAGAGTTTATTAGAGAGACTGTGCTTAGTTTTGGATGATACTAAATATAGCTATGGAGGAAGTCGTAGTTTTAAATACATTTTTACATTGAGGAATGTGAAGTTATTGTTCATTTGCTTTATTAAGCGAGCAATTCATTTTTCTTCTGAGAAAAAATACGGAAAAACTAGGATAAAAATAAATTTAAAAGTGAATAGATGTGAAGGTCCTAACCGTCATTTGTTAGTTGTTAAGCAATTGCAAGACCTACTCCACCAAGCCATCTGAGTGATATAGACGAAAGGGTTAAAAATCAGAAATATCTTACGCACTGTCACACCTGTGTATAAAAATCGTGTTTATAAACACAAGATTGTCCAGATGTGCCACTTTATCTTTGTTGGCGTATATGGTCCGTCGGCGATATAGTAGCAGTGTTTATAAACACGGGTCAGTCTATTCTTACACATAGGCATTAAACTGTCATCGAATACGTATATTTACGCCTTCATACGTTGATTAGTTAAACTTCTTTATACATGATCCCTTTTTTCATATGTGGACTCTTGTGTGTTTATAAACACTCTGCCAAGATATAGGCAAACAACATTGACCTTTCCGTGTGACCTTTCATTAGGAATATTCATATAGCTGAATCCACTCAATACATGAGTAGCATTAGGATTCGCAGTTATACATATACACATTGCCCATGATAAGTGTTCACAATATATAGACAAAATATACATGCGTAATACCTATTACTTTAATTTATTCGTCCATATGAATATTTGAATGAAAGGTCAAGCGGACAGGTCAATGTTATTTGCCTTTATCGCTATTTATGTGTACAATCAATTTTGACCTGGCCGATTAACCTTTAATTTGAAAAATAGATCGGATTAAGAGCATGTGATCCAGACAGCAAAGACAGCCCGTTTTCTTGCCATAAACACTAGGTACATATACGTAGTATTTTTATCATCTATCCGGAATACTTAACTTTTTATAGCCCTATAAGTTACACAATGAATATGTCTGTTTGAATACCAAAGATACTGGTCAAAATGCCAGAGAAATCATTGCGCACTGTATACACAGTCAAACCTGCCATAACGTCCATTTCTATATAAGTTCTCAATGTTTTATTTTGTCTTTTTTTACTCTTTGACTGTCCCTGTTTTCTGTTGGTTTGTCAAGTATTTTTATTGTCAATTCTGAATATATTTAGGTTTCAAGGTTATTATTTTGTCTTCTTGGGTTTTTTACCCTTTCACTAGATCCGTTTTGATGTTGGCTGTTGCCAAGTAGTTGTGTTTTTTCATTTTTCATTTTGAATATTTTTTGATTTCAATGGGTTTTTTTTTATTTTGTCATGTTGCTTTTTCGCTCTTTCACTGAGTTTGATATCTGTTGTCTATTCTCAAGTATGCATTTTTTCATTGACCGTTCTGAATTCTGAATATTTATAGGACTCATTTTTTCATTTTATTCTACTCTATTTTCACTCTTTCACTAAGTCTGTTGTCTGTTAGCTATTGTCAAGTCATGCTCTTCTGTTTTTCAATTTTTGATCTTAGATCTCAATGTTTTTAATTAGTCTTGTGACTTTGTTCACTCTATCACTGCGTCTGTATTCTGTTGGCTACAGTCAAGTTCGTGATTTTTCATTATCAATTTTGAATCTTTATATTGTTTTTATGATGTATACAATGTACTGAGTGCTGAAATGCCGATCGCCATAAAAGATGCCACAAAAGAATGCTGCTGGTTATTTTTTTTCAAAACAATAGAATAAAGAATTTGTTACTAAATAAAAATAAGCATACCAATTCTTGTGGCAATCAAAGTAAATACGTTTAAAAAACTGGCAATTTAATGAAGCATGTGAACTTCTACGAGGTAAATAAGGACTATGCATCCCTGAGGATATCTTGAACTAAGGTGGCAATGAATAGTATTTTCAGATAAACATTGTTCATCAACATTATCTGCTTCTCTTAATTTTTATTCTATTAAAAAACCAAAAAGACTATTGCCTGTTGTGGATTTGGTAAACTGCGTTCTGTTTCTATTTTTTTGTCATTTCAACATCTTAAAAATATTTGGATTTCAAAATCCTGGTCGGAGCACTCTGATGAGGAATTTTATACCGAAGCTTTTGTCTGGTACTTAAACCTTAAAACAGGTTGAGTAATAATTATTAAATTGTAAAACAGCCAAAACAAGAAAGGCCAAAAACATAATAGGGCCACTGATCCTGGCTTGGGGTCTTAAGTAAATGTTCAGTGATGGGATATAAGGTTTTTACTATTAAATCTGCTTGTCTTGTTTATGGTGTATATGTTTTACAATTAATACGCTATGGTAAAATTTGTATCCACTATGGAAACTTTATACAACGAAGCAAGCTGTTTCCAAAAAATAAATTGACGCAGGGGTACTGTAAGCCTAGGCTTATCAAGGCCATCAAATTTTTTATATTTATGGTCTTCATCACACTATCACAGCTCTCAAAAGAATTTATAGTTCTCACCTCAATATCGATAATAAGTATGATGTCGCTGTAGCTTAAAATTACCCTGGACATATTTGATTCCCATAGTTCAATTTTCCTTTCATTGCCAAATTATTATTACACACTTGGCAACTGAAGCTAGGTAAACATCGCGTGCTTTCCTTTCGGAGCACTGGGCCTTACTTCTCAGGTGGAACTTCACTTGTTTACCCTAATTTGCCAGTTTCAAAGTTTTCACCTTGCTTTAAATGGATCTGTATGTTTGTTTTTATTGATGTGACTTGGTACATAATTTGTAAATTATCTCGTAAAATGTATCTCTCATTGCTTTGACTTGCATAACAAGACAAGAGTCATAAATATTGCAGAGAATAAACAATTGAATCTGTCTCAAATTAACGTAAACAAATCATACCACAAATTATAATTCGTGTAAACTAGCGTGGACCTGAATCAGCGAAAATATTATGGGTTAACTTATGGACTAAGCGCTACACACTTGGCAGAAGGTTTATTATCGCTTTTGCATCATCGCCATAACATAAGTATCAACATTGTTAATCAGACTTATCTGCTTCTTAAATATAAAAAATCCTGTAACAGTTAAGCTATGCTTAATTTTTTTTAAATATGGTCCTAGATGAATTTGGTAAAATAAATGTTTGTTTCTTTTTTTCTTATTTCAACATCTTAAAAATATTTTGATTTTCAATATTTTGGTCCGACCGTACTGATAGGAAATTTTATTTGGACAATCTAGTTCTTCAAAATTATAACAGTTTTAGATTTAGACACAAATTTACACCACAAAAATAAATACATCTACAGTCTATATTTTATTTGTTAAAAAGCAGTATATAAATTACATATTATGTGCGACAGATATTGGTGAACTAATCATGCGGTCTGTTGAAATATAAAACAGTCAAGAATGATTCAAAGCTTGGAAAGAGTCAATGTCACACACACACCACACCCACACACACGGAGAGAGAGAGAGAGAAGAGAGAGAGAGAGAGAGAGAGAGAGAGGAGAGAGAGAGAGAGAGAGAGTACTTTCTAATCAATAATAAAAAACAGAACAGTATAACTATTGATAAATTTGTCTAAATCTTGAAAAATAAACTCCTTCAATGATTAAAAAGGAAATTAGTCACTATGGGTCATTTAGTAGTTTTTCAAATATTTTCTAAATACAATATATCAATTGGCAATTCCGTCTGTGATTACTTGAATGCGTTAAATATGAAGAATATTTACCTCATATCGAGACGCTTGACATTTGCAGTGCGTTTAGGTCAAGTAGGATCATTTAACGTGCCACACCTGCCGAGTGCTTTGTGAAAGAATAGTCACTACCTATTTCAAATTCTTGGTCAGACCGGGTCTGGTTTTAAAACCGCGACCTTCCACTTAACGAGCAAACACACTACCGCTTAGTTACCTAAGCATTCAATTTTTTTTATGACACAATACTCTAGTTAATACTGCGGAATAACTTGAAATTTATGATATTCGCCGTCCAAGCATTTAGGATGTATCAGTTAATAGGGCATGTCCATTTGCAATGTCCTACATGGCCCGAGTCCCTTCCATTCCTAGTCTAGGTCCCCTTCTATTATACCACAAAAATACTGATACACGCACACTTAAGTAAATAGTGAATCTACTTTCAATTTCTATACATCACAGAAATACATCTGTCATTTTTGTTTGGTAACTTTCAAATTAAATCAATTTAAAGGCATTTTCGGGTTTATTCATTGCGCACCGAATCCGCGCATCTAGGGGCTACAACTCTTGTTTACGTTAGTGTCTGTGTAAGTGGTGCGACATTTCAAATGAAGGGAAATACTAGCAGTAGACGAAGATCGACCGTAGCAACTGTAAACATCCGGCTTTCTTTTAATCAGTATTTGGCAATATAAATAGTATAAATCGTAAAATTAGTGATCAAAATGCCTCTTAGACGAAGAGATGGTTTATTAAAGTATCGGATAAGAAGTATGTTCTGCCCGCATGATTCAAATGAACAAATCTGGTCCAACTGTTGTCGAACCCGAACGTACTTCTCAACTACTAACTTCGAAAAATGATTAAATGATATCTATTACAGTAAACATAAACAAATGGAAACCATACAACGGTGAATTGTCCAAATTTCATCACAACGTTGTACATAGCAATTAGGTTTATCTATCTTGTGTAATCCAGAACGAAAAACGGTACGGCCTATAATGCGAGTATTACTAGCATGTAAACTTACCATGGTATAGAGTTTTCTCTCTTTGACCATACCACAAAGTAATGGAAATTTATGTAAGTTCCCAGATATTAGAATGTTAATATGGTTGAACAAAACTTCTATTTTGTTCTTTTCGTTGAAGTTTTTCAGAAATCTTAAAGATTCGCAGATATTTTTTACGATAATTATGAATCTATTTTTAATATCCAGATTATAAAACAAAGATTAATATTGTAAATTATATGTAAAAATATACTTTGTTTTGCTTTGTTTTGTATTATCTTAAATCTGATGCTAATATTTGAATTAACTGAAGAGAGAAAACCTTTTGGGGATTTTTTTTCAATGGAAAATTTGAAAAAATCATGGGGGTAGGGATAATTTTTTATTTTTAAATCCTAAAATATCCCGGTGACCTATCAATTTTTCTTTGTTTTTGTAAAGTATATAGTCTGGTTAAACTTTTGGCAGATTTTGATAAGATTTCGAATGGTAGATTTTTTTTGGTACATGAAATGTATGGAATTTTTGTGAAAAAGGCGGTAAAATGAGCACTTTCTCCAATGCATTTTTGACCAATTATTTTAATAAATGTATATTGAACTGCCAACTTGACATTTTTTAACATTTAATATGGGTATGATGTATTTTTGCTGTTTAAAACATTTTAATGAATTTCTTGAGTTTGTTTGAGGTTGATTTTTCAAATTATACCGATTTTTGGGTAAAAATGCAAAATCCTTGAAATACTGCATACATTGAACAAGAGTTGTTGAAAAATTACATGCGGTGACCTACCATTATTTTTGCATATTTTTGTTTGCATGTTCATATAGAACAAACAGTGAAAAAATTAGCTTGTTTTGAATGGTGGTTCTATTTCATAGTATATGCCTTTAAGTAAACAAATTATTTCCGTATATAGAAATTAAAAAAAGCCAGCACATCAGTACATGTCATAACAGCATGATCCCAATATGGAAGGTAAAAGTAAAAACGTTTGAGTCCTAGCTTCAGGTTCACAAACCTTCTTTAACTAAGATTTGTACCACAGCCGTATTGGTAGAGTGCTCGCTCCGTAGATGTGGAATCGTGGGTTCAAATCGTGACCGGTTTCGAGCCAAGTCTTGAATGTTGGTAGCGATTGTTATTAAGCCAAGCACTCGGCAATAAAATGAAATTAACGGTTCTGTCGGACGGGAACTTCAAATGAACGAGGTCCCATGTACCGTTAGGTGTGACACGGTAAAGAACCCTGCTGTTTAATGCAATCGGCATAACGCACGCGCAAAATTTCTGCACCTTCGCCTATATCGACAAAGTCTCGATATTAGTTAAATATTCTTAACTTAGACGTTAAAAACCATAACTCAACTGAACTGAACTAAGATTTTACTTAACTTAAATCTTGTCATTTTTGGTACTACCTTATGGAACTAAAAATAAAACGTTGGACAAAATAAGATTATAGATAAATTAGCTTAGAGTGATCTTTAATATGACATCTTAAATGCACGAGTATCTTGAAAAATAAAAAAAAGATCAGATTTAAAATATACCAGATTTAAATTCAGGAAAATCTTAGATAATAATGTTTTCAGTGTTAAACTTGGACTTTTAAATTTGGTCTATTTAAATTAAGGCGGTGAATTTTCAACAAGGAGAATAAGGCACGACACCATGTAAATTCAGCAAATATCAATAAATAAATAAGTAAATAAATAAATAAATAAATAACATTTAAAAAAGCTGGAATTTAAATTTTTCTATATTTTAGTTTTATCATGTTTATCATACATGTTAGTAATGTAGCTGTAGCACGGTGACCATACCACTTCTATACAGTGTAATGTACAGACGATGTTTGAGATGCATGTTAATAATGTAGCTGTAGCACGGTAACTATACTACTGCCTCTTTGTGTAATGAACAGACGATTTGTTTCATCGTCAAAACTTATATAATCTGATGCAGTAGGTATATCTTTGTCCTGAAATATTGTTTTTTCATACTTCCCATCACGAGACAAGAGAACAATTTTTGTCTTGGCAGCAACAAGAAAGCAGTTATGAAATGTAATCAAACCATGACTTAATGAAATGTCCTTCTGCCATTTCAGCTTACCATCGGTAGAAGTGCAGTATACAGCAACGACATCTGAAAAGTATATGTCATTTGTTTTATCATCAATACATACACAATACCCAGCATTACAATTTGGAATATCTTTAATTTTGTGTTAAACGTTACCGTCAATGGATAACACCGAGATTGTTTTATCATCATAAGTAACTACAAACACAGATCCATTAAATGAAATTCCTTTTGCGCTTGATTTTAATTTAAAAGATTTTGATTCTTTAACTAAAGATGACTGCTGAATTGAATAAAACAATACTTGAGTATGACAGAGAACGGCTACAGTGTCGTCTGTAACTCTTGTAAGTCTTTTACCGTAATTTGGCATTTCAACTTCACTCATCATTTTGAAATCTTTTCCAAACAATTTTATTTTATGATTCCAGAAGTCTAATTACAACAGAATTCTCTCTTGTAATAAAGAAGCAATTCCATAAATTTCGCATTGTTTTTCGTCAGTCTCAGACGCTGCATGAAAAGTTGTTACAAACTCAGCTGACACTTTATCAATGTCTTCTCTTTCAAGAACCTTAACATTCAGTGACTGTGATCTATTCTTCTTCGTTGACACTGCAGCTTGTGCTCGATCTAATCGACCCTCTCCCGGCGAAATGTTGAAGCCTTCAAAATCTGATGCCAGTTCAATACTTTTGACCATATCATGTTGACCAGTTCTATCAGCGGATTTGTCACCCCCGATCGGAATACCATATATGGCGTGCTTTTTGGTCGCTTTCAATTTCAGGTGGTGTACTTTGCACGTATCACAGTAGATATCCCGACATTCATCACAGAAATAGTTCCCTTTCCGCTTACCTTTACCAGTAAGATTACACGCAGAGCATTCTGGAGGGTAAAGTTTAAAATTGAATTTTGAATCTGTTTTAGCATTTGAGATTTTTATTAACAAATGTTCTTTCGTAACTGGTATCACAGTGTGTATTAAGGAACATTCAATACAATACAGTTCTCTGCATTCTTTACAAAGCGTTAAAGCACTAAGACGCTTATTATCCTGTAAACACGTGTCACATACTACCGCATGTTTGGAGTCCGCCATCTCCAAAAATCGTCATTCCAGTGTTAAACGCTTTCTACAATGGAAAAATTAAAGAATTGTTATATAATAAAATGATTTTAAATATGCAATTATATGTTTGTGGTTTTGTCATACTATTGCTTTTATCCCGGTCAACATGTAACTGTTGTCATAGCCGTGACGTAACCAACCGATATTGCAAGCACAGTCTGATCAAGACCTCAAAGAGTTTTGTGACTGTCATCACAATATAGTTAATCAGTATGGAGTCTCTATGTATAAAATTATCGTAGATAAATTAAACGTCCCACAGTTTCAAATTCCTATGATGCACTGGTAGGCATACAGAACGTAATCGTGTAGGGTGCACCTGGTCTTATTTCCCTGATGGGAGTTTATGTGTTTAACACGTGTCACATAGTACAGCATGTTTGGAGTCAGCCATCTTTCAAAACTTTTCATACCAGTTTATTTTTAACACTTTCTACAACGAACAAATTAAAGAACTGTTACAAGAAAAATGATTTTAAATATAAAATTTGGGTTTCTTTTCATATTTAATTTATGGCTTTTATCCCGTTCATAATTGTAACCACAGGTTTATGCTTAACAAGGTCCTGACACGTTTTATGTCCGTCATCACAATATTGTTGATCCGTATAATTTTTTCAAAAATTACCCCAGATATATTCGGCGTCCCACAGTTCCATATTCTTTTTTATTTTCAAATTTGATTGCTCGTGTTTGTAAACAAAAAAGGAATAACCTTCCAGAGCACATGTGTTAAAATTAATTTTTAAAGTTATTACTTTGCTTCACAGAGGTGAATTTTCGTGGCTGAATATTACTATGAGAAAATAAATATATTTTCCACGCGAACACATTCGAAAGTGGAAGAATTACGTGTGCACGTGGAACTTTTTAACGTGCTGGCGAGAAACTTTTAAGTGCGAATGAGAAACTTTTATATGCACATGTGGTACATGAAACCACAAAATGGGGCACTTTGGGTTGATTGTCGGAGTATTAATAATAACTTACGGTTATCTTACTGATAAACAACTGTGTCTAGATAACCTTTATCTGTTACCTATAGTGTTATTGACATTTGTACAGTTCTTTATATATCAATGATACAACCAGCTTAAAAGCGTGTACTTCGCAAATGTCATATTTATGTAAGAGGGGAAATAAAAAACGTAAAATAAACACAAATTGTGACTTCTGATCATATAGCTCATCTGTAACATGAACTTAGGGATATCCAGACACATTGAAAACACACAACACCAAACGAACTACTGATCATATAGCTCAGCTGTAACATGAACTTAGGGATATCCAGACACATGGAAAACACACTATACTGATCATATAGCTCAGTTGTAACATGAACTTAGGGATATCCAGACATATGAAAAACACAACACCAAACTTATAACATACACAATAAGAACATAAATAAATTTGGATACCGGGGCACTATATTAGTACATTTTTTAAAATATTGATGTTTACTCTGAAATTATATTCTACAAGCAATAGGGTACTCACTTGTTATAAGTCTACTTCCTTAGTTTTTGTATCAGTGATGTTGAAATCTAACCCAAGTGAGATTATTATTATTATCATTTTTATCGCCAAACTGTAGACAACAGTCTTCACCGTTGTATGATATACATACATTAAAAGTTGAGTGCTAAGGGTCAACCCGATAATGCAGACATAATAATTCTACGTGTGCACGTAAAAAAAAGAGATTGTATTATTATTATTATTATTATTATTATTATTGCCAAACTGAAGACAACAGTCTTCATCGTTGTATGATATTAATATATTAAAAGTCTAGCGCTAAGGTATATCTAGATATTTGCAGACGTAATGATTTCACGCACGCATGTAAACGTTTTACTTGCACACGTAAAGATTTACACGTGCGCACGTAATGATTCCACGTGTACACGTAAACATTTTATGTTTGCACGTGAAAAAATATTTGACTGCATGGTCTCATTGAGTCACGGTATGTTTTAGACATGGATGTCTGATTACATCGACCAAACGAAACAATCAAATAAAATTGTCACCGTTGAATTCGCCTCCTTTATCTATTAATTTTAAAACAAAACTGTTGTATCAAATTATAATCATACATATCAATCCATGTCAAAATCATAACCCTAAACTAAAGTAACAAGTTTGAAAATTAGGCATGTGAAATACAAGTCGCTACCCATTTTCAAGTAATGGGTCAGACCCAGTTAGGGTTTGAACTCACGACCTGTCACTTACAGAGCAAGAACCCTGCCAAATATGATGTGTCAGTGGTTTCTCAAAAAGAACGTGTAGAACGCCGTTATCAATAAAAACATAAGATAGAACAACTTGTTTTTGAAAATACTTGAGTGTTATTCAAACAAAGGTCAATATTTTGAATAAAAGAAGAAAGGATTGTATTTAACATCCCATTCGATGTGTTTCTCTTATCCCGCCAGACGATCAGTAATGGGAAGGATGAAGGTTGAAGAAACCGGAGTAAACACAAAAAAACACTAACCTTCGACAAGCTGAAATCGGGCCCCGAGTGGGATTGGAAACTGAGACGCGCTAAAATCAATTATGTCTGCAGCCTTCGTTTTAGCAAAATATGCCTTCGAAACAATCAAATCGCAATATTTCACATGATATGATTTTACTCTGTACTTACCCTTGCCTCAACATGTATACTCAATATTGTTGTAAAAGATGTATTGAAGTTAATTTAGTATAGTTATGATTTTTTTAAGTTTTTTATCCATTGGTCGTTGAATGATTATTGATAATTTTCATACTAAGTTTAGAAATTATACATACATTACTTCATCAATAAATAAAATCGGCTTAATAAATGAAACATTAAGCTTTCGGATTTTCGGCCTTCATCACAAATGTTTACTTGAACAATCAAATTCATGGGATAAGAAGGCAGAAGGTTATTTTTTTGTTATTTGCAATCATACTCCCAGGAAAATAAGCAAAGAAACTCAAGTTAATGATATGCATATCTCCTGTCAGTTTAATGCATTACAAGATTGATTTTCCGACTACATTTCAGGATATGGAAGAAGTTTTAGTTTAGGATTATAGAAAAGCCAAATACACCATCAGATTTTGTCTCCACTCAGTCAAAGGGCCATAACTTCCAGAAAAATAAGCAAACTTATCCCGCTTAAAAATATGCATATCTGCTATCAATGCTGATGCTTTGCACTAAGATTCGTGTACTAAGTCTTCATAATTTTTGAGAATTACTCCAAACAAGATTTTTGTCTGGACATTACATAATGAATTCATTTTTTTTTTCAATTTTATCAAAATATAACGCAAAAACATGTTACGCATATTTCGAGCAAATTTCACAAAATGTATAAATTATTAGTTTCATACTATGAAGAAGCTAAATATCTATTCAAATTTTTGCTCCAGTCATGCGTTTTAGAAAATTCAACAGTTTTAAGTTTTTCGTTTAAAGGGACTTAACTCTACGGAAATGAGCAAATCAGTATGGGTTAACTGTATATTCATCTCCCATGTATATTGATGATGCATCAAGTTGTATGAAATAGTGTTTCAAAATTTTGAAAAATAAGCTCAGACAAACATTTTGGACGGACGGACGGACAGACGGGCAGAACGACAGGAGAAAACTCTAATTTAATATCCCCTCTTTCTTTGAAAGGCTGAGAACAATTGAACAGGTTAAAATTTGTGATGGGGGCGTGTCCAAATCAGTGATTTTGAGTTCTATATAGGTGTATATATATTTATATACTTGCTTAAAGAGGAAAAATGTATTGAGACCATTGGTTATAAATCCAGAATTTGGGGTCTTAATATTTCTACAAGTCAATGAAAAGTGAAAGAAAATTAATATAATCTTACCAGTTTTGTTTAACGTTCTGTCCCCAAAAATTGCAGATTCGATTTAATTTCCTATCTTGATATCACTAGGTATAAGTCAAACTTAACTGACTTGCTTGCTTGATCTTTTCAATAGAAATATCCATACAGGTGGATCCGCCCAAAATATTGATAACGCTAGAGTTCGTAATTATAACATACACAACGGTATTTATCTTTTGGAAAGCAGTATGAATAGTATGTATAGGAAATAATTACGTGTACTCCTATAAGTGAATGCATTTATTTGAATTAAAGGTCAAGGGGACAGGTTAATATTGTTTGCCTGTTTTTGTGAATTCAAAGTCCAACGTCACAGATTTTATACACCTTTTTGTTTATAATAAACATTAATAACGCGATGTATAGATTAATAGATAGGTAGACAAAGATAAAGAGGCATATCCGTGCAATTTAGTGTTCATAAACACAATTTGTAAATATGACTGTAATTAGAAAGAAATTCATTGCATACAATCATTTAATAGTAATATAACTGCGAAATTGTCTCATTTATGTTTAAAAATCGTTATGGAATGTGTAAATAATAACGCAGCGCAAATTAAGTGCACATCTCCGATAAATTACTTGTTATTTTTAATCTTGTTAATTTTTCTCTTGATAGAAGACTAATTTATATCCTCCACAAATTTTTGTAGAAAGTCAAAAATGACGAAATCAAAAGCTTTAAAAATATTTCTGTAAAACAGTAATTTTTCAAATAAAAAACTTACAATTTTATAGGTTGATTACAAGTAGTCGTGCCTTTACGTTTAGAATTTATTGGAGAGACTCTGCTTAGTTTAGGGTGATACTAAATATAGCTATGGAGGAAGTCGTAGTTTTAAATACATTTTTCAAACATTGAGGAATGTGAAGTTATTATTCATTTGCTTTATTAAGCGAGCAATTCATTTTTCTTCTGAGAAAAAATACGGAAAAACTAGGATAAAAATAAATTTAAAAGTGAATAGATGTGAAGGTCCTAACCGTCATTTGTTAGTTGTTAAGCAATTGCAAGACCTACTCCACCAAGCCATCTGAGTGATATAGACGAAAGGGTTAAAAATCAGAAATATCTTACGCACTGTCACACCTGTGTATATAAATCGTGTTTATAAACACAAGATTGTCCAGATGTGCCACTTTATCTTTGTTGGCGTATATGGTCCGTCGGCGATATAGTAGCAGTGTTTATAAACACGGGTCAGTCTATTCTTACACATAGGCATTAAACTGTCATCAAATACGTATATCCACGCCTTCATATGTTCATTCGTTAAACATCTTTATACATGATCCCTTTTTACATATATGGACTCTTATGTGTTTATAAACACTCTGTCAAGATATTGGCAAACAACATTGGCCTGTCCACTTGACCTTTCATTAGGAATATTCATATAGCAGAATCTACTCAAAACATGGGTAGCGTTAGAATTCGCAGTTATACATATACACATTGTCCATGATTAATGTTTACATCATATAGACAAAATATACATGTGTAATACCTATAAATTTAATTTACTCGTCCATAATAAATATTTGAATTAAAGGTCAAGTAGACAGGTCAATGTTGTTTGCCTTTATCGTTATTTATGTGTACAATCAATTTTGACCTGGCCGATTAACCTTTAATTTGAATAATAGATCGGATTAAGATCATGTGCTTCAGTCAGCAAAAACAGCCTGTTTCATTACCATAAACACCAGGTACATGTACCTAGTATTTTTATCATCTATCCTTAATACTCAACTTTATATTGCCATATAAGTTACACAATGGATATGTCTGTTTGAGTATTCAAGAAGCTGGTCAAACGGCCTGATAAATTATGGCGCACTGTATATGCAGTCAAATTTGCCTTAACGCCTATTTCTATATAGGGTCTCAATATTTTATTTTTTCTTTTTTTCCACTCTTTCACTGTCCCTGTTTTCTGTTGGTCTGTAAAGTGAACTTTCACCAGGGAAGTCAGAACTATGCATTCCCGAGGATATCATTAACCAAAGAGGGAAATAGTATATTCAGATAAACATTGTTCATCAGAGTTATCTGCTTTTTAATTTTTTTCTTTACAAAACCTCCAAAGGGTATTGCCTGGTGTGGATTTGGTAAAATACCTTTTGATACTTCTGTTTTTTTCAGTTCAACATCTTAAAAATATCTGGATTTTCACAATTCTGGTCGGAGCATTACTGATGAAGAATTTTATTCCGTAAATGTTGTCTGGTACTGCAACATTAAAACAGGTTCAGTAATAATTATATAATTGTAAAACAGTCAAAACAAGAAAGGGCAAAGAACATATTAGGACCACTGATCCTGACTTTAGTTGGGGTCTTGAGTAAATGTAAGTGATGGAGTATAATGATATTTTACTATTAAATCTGCTTCTCCTGCTTATGGTGTATTTGTTTCACAATCAAAATATTATAGTAAAGCTTGTTCCCACTATGGAAACTTTATACAACGAAACAAGCGGTTTGCAAAAAATATGTTGACGCATGGGTACTGTAAGCCTAGACTTTTAAAGGCCCTCAAAAAGTTTCAAATTTATGGTCGTCATCACAGTATCACAGCTCTCAAAAGGATTTATAGTTCTCACCACAATATCGATGATGAGTATGATGTCGCTGTAGCTTAAAATTACCCTGGACATATTTGATTCCCATAGTTCCATTTTTCTATCATTGCCAAATTATTATTACACACTTGGTGAGTGACGCTAGGTAAACAGCGCGTGCTTTCCCTTCGCAGCACTCGGCTTCACTTCTAAGTTCTCTGGTGGAACTTCACTTGTTTAACCTAAATTGCCAGTTTCAATTTTTTTACCTTGCTTTAAATGGATCCGTATGTTTGTTTTGTATTGATGTGACTTGGTACATAATTTGTAAATTATCTCGTAAGAGTTATCTCCCATTGCTTAGACTTGCATAACAAGACAAGATTTATAAATATTGCAGAGAATAAAGAATTTAATCTGTGTCAAATCAGCGTGAACAAATCATACCACAAATTATAATTCGTGTAAATTATCGTGGACCTGAATCGGCGTAAATTTTATGGGTTAAATTATGGACTAAGCGCTACACACTTGGCAGAAGGTTTATTATCGCTTTTGCATCATCGCCATAACATAAGTATCAACATTGTTAATCAGATTTATCTGCTTCTTATATATTGAAATTCCTCTTACAGCTAAGCTATGCTTAATTTTTTCAAAATATTGTCCTAGATGAATGTGGTAAAATAAATGTTTGTTTCTTTTTTTCTTATTTCAACATCTTAAAAATATTTTGATTTTCAATATTTTGGTCCGACCGCTACTGATAAGAAATTTTATTTGGACAATCTAGTTCTGTAAAATTATAACAGTTTTAGATTTAGACACAAATTTACACAACAAAAATAAATACATCTACAGTCTATATTTTATTTGTTGAAAAGCAATATATAAATTAAAAATTATGTGTGACAGATATTAGTGAACTAATCAAACTGTCTGTTGAAATATAAAACAGTCAAGATTGATTCACAGCTTATAAAGAGTCAATGTCACAACACACACACACACACACACACACACACACACACAGAAAGAGAGAGAGAGTATTTTCTAATCAAAATTAATAAACAGAACAGTATTACTATTAGTAAATATGTCTAAATCTTGAAAAATGAACTGTTTCAATGATTAAAAAGGAAATTCTCACTATGGGTCATTTTGTAGTTTTTCAAATATTTTCTAAATACAATGTATCAATTGGCAATTCCCTCTGTGATTAATTGAATGCGTTAAATATAAAGAATATTTACCTCATATCGAGACGCTTGACATTTGCAGTGCGTTTAGGTCAAGTAGGGTCATTTAACGTGCCACACCTGCAGAGTGCTTTGTGAAAGAATAGTCACTACTTATTTCAAATTCTTGGTCAGACCGGGTCTGGTTTTAAAACCGCGACCTTCCACTTAACGAGCAAACACACTGCCGCTTAGTTACCTTTGCATTCAATTTCTTTTATGACACAATACTCTAGTTAATACTGCGGAAATTACTCGAAATTTATGATATTCGCCGTCCAAGTATTTAAGATGTATCAGTTAATAGGGCATGTCCATTTGCAATGTCCTACATGGCCCGAGTCCCTTCCATTCCTAGTCTAGGTCCCCTTCTATTATACCACAAAAACACTGATACACGCACACTTAAGTAAATAGTGAATCTACTTTCAATTTCTATACATCACAAAAATACATCTGTCATTTTTTGGTCGGCTACTTTCAAATTAAATCAATTTAACTTAAACAAAATATTTCCGTATATATAGAAATAAAAAAAAACACAGCACATCAGTACATGTCATAATAGCATGATCCCAATATGGAAGGCAAAGTAAAACGTTTGAGTTCTAGCTCCAGGTTCACAAACCTTCTTTAACTAAGATTTTGTACCACGCTGTATTGGTAGAGTGCTCGCTCCGTAGATGTGGAATCGTGGGTTCAAATCGTGACCGGTTTGACCCAAGTCTTGAATGTTGGTAGCATTGTTATTTCGCCAATCACTCGGCAATAAAAATGAAAGTAACGGTTCTTTCGGACGAAAACTATAAATGAACGAGTCCCGTGTACCGTTAGGTGTGGTACGGTAAAGAACCCTGCTGTTTAATGCAATCGCAACGCACGTGCAAAATTTCTGCACCTTCGCCTATAACTGACAATGTCTCGATATTAGTTAAATATTCTTGACTGAGACGTAACACCATAACTCAACTGAACTGAAATAAGATTTTACTAACTTAAATCTTGTCATTTTTGGTACTATTTATGGAACTAAAAAAAGTTGGACAAATTAAAATAGATAAATTAGCTTAGAGTGATCTTAAATATGACATCTTAAATGCACGAGTATCTTGAAAAATAAAAAAAAATGTTCAGATTTAAAATATACCAGATTTAAATTCAAGAAAATCTTAGATAATAATGTTTTAAGTGGTAAACTTGGACTTGGCCATTTAAGTTAAGACGGTGAATTTTCAACAAGGAAAATAAGGACCAACACCACGAAGGGTAAATTCAGCAAATATCAATAAATGAGTAAATAAATAAATAAATTAATTAATTAATTAATTAAAATAACATAAAAATCCTAGAATGAATAATTCACTAGTTTTTGATATCATGTTTAACATATATGTTAATTATGTAGCTGTAGCACGGTGACCATACCACTTCCATACTGTCTAATGTACAGACAATGTTTGAGATGTGTGTTAATAATGTAGCTGTAGCACGGTGACTATGCTACTGTAGTCCTGTGTAATGTACAGACGATGTGTTTTATCGTCAAAACTTATCCATTCTGCTTCAGTAAGTACATCCTTGTCCTCAAATATTGTCTTTTGATACTTCCCATCACGAGTCAAGAGAACAATTTTTGTCTTGGCAGCAACAAGTAGCAGTTATAAAAGGTAATCAAACCATAACTTGACGGAATTTTCTTCTGCCATTTCAGCTTACCATCGGTAGAAGTGCAGTTAACATAATTGGAATTTGTAAAGTATATGTCATTTGTTTCAGGATCAATACAGACGTAACGATTAAGTACACAATTAAGTACACAATTTGGAATGCTTTTATTTGGTGTAAAACGTTACTGTCAATGGATAACACCGAGATTGTTTTATCATAAGTGACTGCAAAGACAGATCCATTAAATGAAATCCCGCATGTGTCTGATTTAATTTAAAAGATTTTGATTCTTTAACTAAAGATGACTGCCGAATAGAAAAAACAATACTTGATTAATGCAAAGTACGACAACAGTGTCGTCTGTAACTTTGTAAGTCCGTTACCGTATTGTGGCAGTTCAACTTCACTCATCATTTTGAAATCTTTTCCAAACAATTTTATTTTATGATTCCAGAAGTCTAATAACACAATTCTCTCTTGTGATAAAGAAACAATTCCCCCAAAACAGCATTGTTCTTTGTCAGTCTCAGACGCTGCATTGAAAATTGTTAAAACTCAGCGGACACTTCATCAATGTCTTCTCTTTCAGGTACCTTAACCTCTAGTGACTGAGATCTACTTTTCTTCGTTGACACTGCCGCTTGTGCGCGATCAAATCGATCATCTTCCGGTGAAATGTTGAAGCCTTCAAAATCCGATGCGAGTTCCATGCTTTTGACTAGATCATGATGACCAGTTGTATCAGCGATTTGTCAGCCCCGATCAGAATACCATATATGGTGTGATTTTTGGTTGTTTTCAGTTTCAGGTGGTGTACTTTGCACGTATCACAGTAGATATCTCGACATTAATCACAGAAATAGTCCCCTTTCGCTTACCTTTACCAGTAAGATTACACGCAGAGCATTCTGGAGAGGAAAGTTTAACATTGAATTTTGAATCCGTTTTAGCATTTGAGATTTTTATTAACAAATGTTCTTTCGTAACTGGTATCACAGCGTGCATTAAGGAACATTCCATACAATATCGTTCTCTGCATTCTTTACAAAGTGTTAAAGCACTTAGACGCTTTTATCCTGTAAACACGTGTTACATAGTACCGCATGTTTGGAGTCCGCCATCTTCCAAAAATTTCATACAAGACTTTTTTTATTTTCCTACAACGGAAAGATTAAAGAACCGTTATAATAAAATGATTTTAAATATGAAATTATATGTTTGGGTTTTGTCAGTATGCTTTTGGTCAAGATGTAGCCGTAGTCATAGCCGTAACGTAACCCAGTGATATTGCAAGCACAGACGATCAAGGTACCATAATTTTTATGACCGTCATCATAATAGATGACTGTGCACACATTGTATTTGGCTTAGTATTTAACATCAAACTGTTTTTACACTTGCTTGATTATGACCGAACAGAATTCCAGTCAAAACACTTGGTATTTACACATCAATTTTAAAAATTAAATCAGCAATGATGATAATGTTTAAAATTAATTGTCACACTACGCATATGCACACAAAGAGTTCGGTTGTAAATTTCTTAATTGTTATGCCATGTAAAGATGGCCATTGATAATTATTTTTAGGGGTCGACGCATGCTACACAAATTCTTTACTCGAAAAATGATTCTACATCATGCATATAATCAAATATGTCTCGGTCATCTTTTTATTAGACTATGTTCAGTTCTTTAAACAAATAAATATATATAGTGAAATGTCCAAATAGTAGCAAATATGTAAAAGTTAGGTAATTTGTTGTTGTTTTGAAGAGTTTTTCAAAATTACTAGTAACTAGAACTGTCTCTTGAGAGGCAAATAAACCCTGCACACTAACATTGACCTCCTGGTCTTTGACCTATGCATATAAATGGGGTATGCGACAAATAATCTTATGTTTGTTTACATTTTTACCAAGTTTGATCAAAATCCATGGATAGACATGGAAGGATTGAGCGGACACGATAATGGGACGGCGGGATGGACAACCAGACGGGCATACGACAGACGGACAGACAGGGTGATTCCTATATACCCCTTAACTTTTGTGGGGGGTATAAATCCCCAGTGTCATTATCTGTTCATAAAGTCATGATATATATGCCTCATTAATGTTTGCTACAGGATGCATTCAGTATTCAACTAATATCTAAATGAAACGAAAATTGTCTCTTGAGAGCCAAATACCCCTATCCCAACATTTAATGTTTTCCCACAACCTTGATCTTTACGATATAACATTTGTTCAAGGTCATGACACACCTTTGGGTCATGAAGATAATTCATTTCAAGATTAATGACAGTCGTCCCAAGCAGCTATGAGATATGACCCCGACACGATTTTACACGGACAGACAGACATGGTGATCTCTATATATAAAATGAAGAAATGTTCCTGTAACAGAAAGACAAGGTGGGATGTTTTTGCAATTTAATAAATTATCATTAAGGCAAGCATTTGAATAGATGGTTGGCAAAGACAATAATATTAAGACTGCAAGATGATATTAAAATGGCCGATTTTACATTACATGTATAAGGTCTTCTCGCAGAGAGAGAGAGAGAGAGAGAGAGAGAGAGAGAGAGAGAGAGAGAGAGAGAGAGAGACAGAGACAGACAGTGGTTAGCCTTTTAAATTTCTATACCATGGAAACCTAAACAACAAAACCAATCTATGTCAATCCCAAAACAAAGTAAAAAAAAACTTTTAAACTGGCAATTTATGTTAAACACATGAATAACCACCAGACAGTGAGGCGACAATTTTACAATTTTCCGTCATTTTCTGTTTCTTAATATGACAGCATTCTATTCGAATACGGAGTCTTAATATTTCTACAAGTGAATGAAAATCTTCAATCTTACCCGTGTTAGCTTCAAGTCCCTCCAAATGGCAGGCGAGTTTTATTTACTTCCCTGTTTCTAATATTACCACGACAACACTATTACGTATACAGAACGTACTAACCTGGTGAATTTAAATACCCATGTCACATCTGAGTACTTCTATTTAAAATATATGAGAAAAGTCAAAAGAAAAGGCAATGGAAAATTAATCCAATTTCATATATCAGAAAAGTCAATGGAAAATGATTTAATTAGATATATAAGAATAGTCAATAGAAAATGAATTAAAACTATTTCATGCTTACCTGTGTTAGCTTCAAGCCTCTAAAAATCACAGGTAGATTTTTATTTTCTTCCCTGTTTGAAATATTACCGTAACAACCCCAATACTTATATAAAACGCAGTGAACTATTGTATTTAAATACCAACGTCAAAGCTGAATAGATAAACTTCTATCTAAAAGATATATATGTGATTCCAATGCCGCTGTATACAGAATATTTTTTATCAGATTTAAGTTTTAATATCGTTTAAAATTATGTTATGTCGTTCGGTCGTCTGTCGATTACGTGAAAAACGTTTTTTTCCTCGGCATTTGGTTTCAGTTGAGATAGCAATTTATGTCCAAACCACAATCTCAAAGCGTTAAAACTTACTTTGAAGCTGGTAAATTAGGTTTAACACGCGTACTTACTCTTGAACAGTGAGGTTGGGTGCTCCGATTGTGTTAACGAACTTGTCAGCGACATGCATAAGCTAGAAGTATTCCACAACTCATGTATAAAATATCAACAAAATATTTTGGTCCAACAAAGTAAGCAACAAAGAACTGCTGTTAAAAACTAAATGCAAATCAATCAACAGAGAGATCAAAGTTATGAAAGGTAATCAAACCATTACTTAACGGAATTTTCTTCTGCCATTTCAGCTTACCATCGGTAGAAGTGTAGTATACAGTACCGGAATATGAAAAGTATATGTCATTTGTTTTATCATCAATACATACATAATACCCAGCATTACAATTTGGAATATCTTTAATTTGGTGTAAAACGTTACCGTCAATGGATAACACCGAGATTGTTTTATCATAAGTGACTGCAAACACAGATCCATTAAATGAAATCCCGCATGTGTCTGATTTTCATTTAAAAGATTTTGATTCTTTAACTAAAGATGACTGCTGAATAGAATAGAACAATACTTGGCCATCACAAGGAACGGCGACAGTGCCGTCTGTAACTCTTGTATGTCCATTACCGTATTGTGGCAGTTCAACTTCACTCATCATTTTGAAATCTTTTCCAAACAATTTTATTTTATGATTCCAGAAGTCTAATAACAGAATTCTCTCTTGTGATAAAGAAGCAATTCCCAAAAACCAGCATTGCTTTTTGTCCGTCTCAGACGCTGCATTGAAAGTTGTTACGAACTCAGCAGACACTTTATCAATGTCTTCTCGTTCAAGTACCTTAACATCCAGTGACTGTGATCTACTTTTCTTCGTTGACACTGCAGCTTGTGCTCGATCAAATCGATTATTTTCTGGTGAAATGTTGAAGCCTTCAAAATCTGATGACAGTTCAATGCTTTTGACTAGATCATGTTGACCAGTTGTATCAGCGAATTTATCAGCCCCGATCGGAATACCATATATGGTGTGATTTTTGGTCGCTTTCAGTTTAAGGTGGTGAACTTTGCACGTGTCACAGTAGATATCCCGACATTCATCACAGAAATAGTTCCCTTTCCGCTTACCTTTACCGGTAAGATTACACGCAGAGCATTCTGGAGAGGAATGTTTAACATTGAATTTTGAATCTGTTTTAGCATTTGAGATTTGTATTAACAAATGCTCTTTCGTAACTGGTATCACAGCGTGCATGGAGGAACATTCCACACAATATAGTTATCTGCATTCTTTACAAAGTGTGAAAGCAGTAAGACGCTTTTTATCCTGTAAACACGTATCACATAGTACAGTATGTTTGGAATCGGCCATCTTAACTTCCAAAAATCTCCATACCAGTCTTTCTACAATGGAAATTTAAAGAAGAGTTATACAATAAAATGATTTTATATATTAAATTAGTTGTTTGGGTTTTGTCATAGTATAGCTTTTTTCCCGGTCATCATGTAAGCGTTGTCATAGCCATGACTTAACAAATGGAGTAAATTCTGATCAAGGCCCTAAAACGTTTTATGACTGTCATCACAATAAAGTTAATCAGTATGATGTCTCTATGTCTAAAATTACCCTAGATAAATTTAATGTCCCACAGTTTTAATTTCCTATGATGCACTGGTAGGCATACAGAACAGAATCGCGTCGGGTGCACCTGGTCTTATTTCCCTGATGGGAGTTTTTTGTTTAATCTAATTTGCCATTTAAAACTTTTTACCTGGTTAATGGTAGTGATTTTACGGTGGCTGAATGAGGCAATGTAGAAAGAAATATTTTCCACGTAAAATTTCTACGTACGCACGTGGAACGATTTACGTGTACACGTGTAACTTCTACGTGCAACTTAGAAACTTGTACGTGCATATGTGGTACCTCAAAACTACAAAATTGAAGCACGTTCCGTTAATTGTCAGATTTTTAAATGTTTTAAAACATCCATCAATGATACATGCAACTAAAAAGCATGTACTTGGCAAATGTCAGATTGATGTAAGATGGAAAAATATAAAACGCAAAATAAACCAAAATTGTGACTAACTACTGATCGTATAGCTCAGCTGTAACATGAACTTAGCAATACCCAGAAACACAGAAACACACTAAACAAACCATTAAGAATATAAATAAATCCGGATACCGGAGCACTATTTTAGTACATTTTTTAAATATATTGATGTTTACTCTGAAATTATATTTTAATTTTGAATGACTGCTAACTTCATATTATGCTACTAATTGGAGGGAACAGGTCCCTTCTACAAATAATAGGGTACCCACTTGTCCTAAGTCTACATCCTTAGTTTTTGTATCAGTGATGTGGAAATCTAACCCAAGTGAGATTATTATTATTATTTTTTTATCGCCAAACTGTAGACAACAATCTTCATCGTTGTATGATATACATACATACATTAAAAGTCGAGTGCTAAGGGTCAACCAGATATTTGCAGACATAATAATTCTACGTGCGGACGTAAAAGTGAGATTGTTTTATTATTATTATTATAATTAATATTGCCAAACTGAAGACAACAGTCTTCATCGTTGTATGATATTAAAGCATTAAAAGTCTAGCGCTAAGGTCTATGTAAATATTTGCAGACGTAATGATTATACGCGCGCATGTAAACGTTTAACTTGCACATGTAAAGATTTACGCATGCGTACGTAATGATTTGACGTGCGCACGTAAAAATTTTATGTTTGCACGTGAAAAATATTTTACTGCATGGTCTCATTGAGTCACGGTATGTTTTAGATATGGATTTCTGATGAGATCGACCAAACGAAACAATAAAATAAAATTATTATCGTTGAACTCGTCTCCTACATTTATTAGTTTTAAAACGAAACTGTTGTATCAAATTATAATCATACATATCAATCTATGTCAAAATCATAACCCTTAAGTAAAGTAACAACTTTGGAAAATGGGCATGTTAAATACAAGTCGCTACCCATTTTTAAGTATTCGGTCAGACCGAGTTGGGGTTTGAACTCACGATCTCTCACTTACGGAGCGAGCACTCTACCAAATAAGATGTCTCAGTGGTTTCTCAAAAAGAATGTGTAGAACGCCGTTATCAATAAAAACTAAAACGACTTGTTTTTGAAAATACTTAAGTGCTATTCAAACAAAGGTCAATATTTCGAATAAAAGAAGAAAGGATAGTATTTAATATTCCATTGGATGTGTTTCTCTTATCCCGCCAGGCGATCAGTAATGGGAAGCATGAAGGTTGAGGAAACCGGAGTACCCACAGAAAAACACTAATCTTCGACAAGCTGAAATCTACACAGAGTGGGATTGGAAACTGAGACGCACTAAAAAACAATTGTGTCTGTAGCCTGCGTTTTAGCAAAATTTGCCTAGGCGGTCCATTTTTGTCAGGACATTACATTATGAGGGTATTTTTTTCAATTTTGTCAAAATATTTCGCAAAAACACGTTACCCATATTTCTAGCAAATGACACAAAATGTATAAATTATTAGTTTAGTACAATGAAGAAGCTAAATATCGAATAAAATTTTTGCTCCAGTGTTGCGTTTTCGAAAAGTAAACTATTTTAAGTTTTTCAGGATCATAACTCTAAGGAAAATCAGTTTCGATTAACTATATGTGCATCTCTAATTTATGTTGATGCACCAAGTTTTGAGAAATAGTGTTTCATAGTTTTGAAAAATAAGCGCAGACAAGAATTTCGGACGGACGGACGGGCGGAAGAAAGACGATAACTGAATTTATTATCCCCTCTTTCTGTGGAAGATGGAAAAAACGATAAGGTTAAAATTCCTGATGGTGGGCGTGTCCGAATCACTGGTTTAAGTTCTTGATATGTGTTTTAATAGAATCTTACACTGGTAACAGGGTAAGACAGAGATATCTCAAACGAGGATGAATATTTTCCTGTCCAGAACGAGCTTTAGCGAAAATATTTCATCCGAGTTTGAGATATCTATGTCTAACCCTGTTACTAGTGTAGGATTCTTTTTCTCACAAATTTGCAACATTAAACATGATTTGAAAACAAAAAATTGCATCAAATGTTCAGTTATCATGTCACCATCCATGCCTCCTGAAAATGACGTAATCAATTTTTGTTGACGTTCTCACGTAAAATGATTATGACGTCGTCAATTAAGCGTGTGTAAGTGATTGTGACGTTGAAAATATTGTCAGTTGACTTCGGAACTTTTCTCATGTTATTATGTCCTCCAAACTAAATTAAGAGCAGGTATAACTACGCGGGAAATTCAGCGTGTAGCTTGTCTCAACCCTAGGGTGAGACAAGGAAATTCCACATGGGTAAAAACGCGGGATTTCCATGTCACAGGTTTGAGAAATATATCTATATACTCGCTACAGCAAGAACAATGAAAAATAAAAGAAAATTAATATAATCTTACCAGTTTGTTTTAACGCTCTGTCCCTCAAAATTGCAGATACGATTTAATTTTCTATCTAGATATCACTAGGTATAAGTCAAACACAACTGACTTGCTTACTTGACCTTTTAATAGAAATATCCATAAAGGTGGATCCGCCTGATACATTGATACATTGCTAGGCTTCGTAATTATAACATACACAATTTTATTTATATTTTTGAAAAGCAGTATGTAGACTATGTATAGAAAATAATTACGTGTGTATCTATACATTAATGTATTTTTTTTTATTTAAAGGTCAAGGGGACAGGTTAATATTGTTTGCCTGTTTTTGTGAATTCAAAGTCCAACGTCACAGATTTTAAACACATTTTTGTTTATAATAAACTTTAATAACTGGATGTATAGATTAATACATAGGTAGACAAAGATAAAGTAGCACATCCGGGCAGTTTAGTGTTTATAAACACAATTTGTAAATATGGATGTATTTAGAAAGAACTTCATTGCATACAATCATTTAACAGTAGTATAACTGCGAAATTGTCTCATTTATGTTTTAAAAATCGTTATGGGATGTGTAAATAATAACGCAGCTCAAATTAAGTGCACATCTCCGATAAATTACTTGTTATTTTTAATCTTGTTAATTGTTCTCTTGATAGAAGACTAATTTGTATCCTCCACAAATTTTTGTAGAAAGTCAAAAATGACGAAATCAAAAGCTTTAAAAATATTTCTGTTAAACAGTAATTTTTCAAAAAAAACTTACAATTTTATAGGTTGATTACAAATAGTCGTGCCTTTACGTTTAGAGTTTATTAGAGAGACTGTGCTTAGTTTTGGATGATACTAAATATAGCTATGGAGGAAGTCGTAGTTTTAAATACATTTTTCAAACATTGAGGAATGTGAAGTTATTGTTCATTTGCTTTATTAAGCGAGCAATTCATTTTTCTTCTGAGAAAAAATACGGAAAAACTAGGATAAAAATAAATTTAACCCTCTGGCTGCCACGATACCATATATGTCCTCCCCCAGCCCGCTGCCAAGAGGACATATATGTCCTTTTTTCTTTGATTCCAACAACAATACTTTAAACCCTATTTTTTATTAATCCACTTTATATCTTATTTTCATAATAACAAAGTAAGATGGTAATTAACTGACGTAACGGTTGCATGACGTCATCACAAATATTATGACGTAAATATAGCGTAATTATGACGTAATCAAATGCTGCTGTCGTACATCATTGCTACTGTAGAAAATGCAGTCGTAAATGCCATGACCAGTGACTGAACAGCCATGCGTGCTGTTATATTTTCCTTAAAACTAACGGACCGATCTCATTTGATAAAATAATTAAATTAATAATTATTTTCAGGACAAATTAACAATTTCTGTTCAGTCACTAGTCACAATTTTTCGGAAACGAGAAAAACACTAATCTATTGAAAACTTATTTTCTTACAAATGCATTTGGTCATATATATAGAAGAGCAAATAAGTGTTAAATGGTTATTCGGAAAAATGAAAATCGATGAATGGCCACTCGACAGTTTGAGATGAGATGAAAAATGCTTGAAATCAAAGAAATAAAATGTCGCTTATAATAATAATAATAATAAAAATAATAATAATACAAGTTTATGTCAGTACGTAATGGTACTTTTCAGATGAGTTGAGCTTTCTCTGATTTTCATTAATTAATACATAGCAAACAATATGTTGAGAAAAGATAACATTGTATACGATTATCACAACTATTTACAATTGTATACACTGTTTCACCGCAGACGTGTGTCACTAACTTTGTTCCAAATATACAGTTTTATATTATTGGGAAGTGTGGTATAAGCACGAGGTATACGTATTACAGTCACCTATACCTTAACCACCCCCTTATAATTTGAAGTCCTCGCATATAATTTTTAACTTTTACAAATCATTTATTCGACTTTTAGATTTGATTATGAATATTACAACATGTTGTCTGTCAAATTATATGATTAGAACGCCTCTTCGTCACACACTGTTCAAATGTACCTGACTAAATGTTTGGATTGATTGTGAAAAGTAATTTGTCTCTTCATATGACTACAGGTACCCGGGGAATGGATTTTAAGCATTTTATAAAAAAAATATATAGCGTATCACATATATATATGAAATGCTTAAAATCCATTCCCCGGGTACCTGTACATATGACACGTAAGACGGTAAAGAAAGCTTCTAGAATGAACTCTCCATTGGTCGTCATATAAAATGGTTTATAGTATGTTTGGAATGTATTTGATGAAAAAAACCTACGAGTACATAACTATATTAACTAACATTAAAATTGTATATCAGTAATGTATCGCTTAATTCATGTCTGCAATAAAAGAATGAAGTTGTTTTTGGATATAATGTAGGTGGCAATATATTTTATTTATTTTATTCAGCATTTACACCAAAAAGCTCGAGGTCAAGCTGATTACAATATACAACTGCGTTCCTGGGCCATAAGCGAAAAGGACCCTTATAACATCCAAATTGTCATGCAGAAAACACATTTTGAATGCAATAAATATAGTATGTTACAAAAACATGACTGTGTGATTTTGCATTTTTTCCACAACTATTGGGGTTAATTTACTTTTATTGCTATTTCATATAACCTTTTGTTAGTTTCCAAAGATTTTTCATCTGAATGCCTTTTTTCATATGGACGGTCAAATATAAAATACGGAATATAGAAGACACAAAAATTTGAAGAATACATGCATACATTATCATGTTATACAGTGCATAACTGTCTAAAGTTTAACACTGAGTTAATATAAAGTAGTCTAAGTTTGGCTGCTAAGTGGCAGAGATATGGATGGCTTAGTGACCATAAAAGTGGCCGAGAGATAAAAAAAAAAGTTGGCGAAAATAATCGCTAAAAAATGAACTGAGATGAGCTGCACATTGGCACTAATTCGTTTTCTCAGAGTTAAACTTTCGACAGGCCTGTATTGTATATGGGCATGCTATCAAAAGGAAAAAGGGGCTCGTTAGAGATCAGGGAGGGATCCGCTGCGCTATAGAAAATGTCCCTTGTTGGTTTTCCTTTGCATCATCATCCAAAAAATGCATTGTCATGGATTATGTTACCTCCTTATCGATCTACGCTGTAGCCATAACTAACAATGGTGAGTTATGTTTTTATCTGATTTGTGCTAGCTATATTTCGCGATCAGGATGCTTTTAGCATCTATTTCTGTAGCGGTCCCCAACGGTCAGTGGCAGTGTGAATAAAAGTTATGTCTAAGAGTCAGAAAATGTTCCCCCAATATCATGTATGTTGAGGTATGCTATTGTCACTTTTGCAATTGTGTTCTTTTCATTACCGTTTACTTTACTTGAAAATAATTAATCACGGCTTTAATATTCAATAACTTAAAACATAAAACGCGTATGTATACATGACCTCTGTAGATAGTTAATCGGATATTTCGGGAAAGTCGCTGACGATAAAGAAACCTTGCTAAATAGTGCACTGTACATTTCTAAATTTGTGCATCTTTTATACCTGTTCTGGTAAGACTTCAATAATTTTAGAAATATCACGTTATACGCAACATTATCAGTTAATCTAGAACAAACAAGCCTCTTAGAAAATTAATTCAAGAGAAATGTGCTAAAATGGTTTGTACGAACGGCCCTGACTGCCATCATCGTCGTTTCACGACTGCTGCTCGGTGTTTTCTTCAACAGTTGTTTGAACTTGATATCAAATTAAACAAACTTGAATCTTGAATGTAAATAAATAAACATCCATAAAAATCTATCTGTGTACCTGTTCTATAAACACTTAAGAAATATTTCATATCAAAACCATTGCATAACCTCTTTGTATTTAAGAAAACTATTAGATGCGGTGTTTATTTTATCATTTTTTCCAACCCATCTTTAAAATTGTCTTTAATTAACTGACGGATTCTGCACAGAATTTCTTGTTTGATTATTTATTTCTTTTACAGGAGGATCTATTACTAACTCTCCTCCACTAATAGCATACACAATAGAAATTAAATACTGCCCATCATGTGCATATTTTATTTCACCGGTATTCTTGACTTTCATCAGTCGGCACAGGTGTTGGTAATGCTCCTTGTATAATGCGCATTTCAATATTGCATCATGGCCTACTTAATTTTTTATAGAGAATTTTTAAATTAATTAAAACTGTTAGCTCAAAATTTGAGGATTCGATAGTATTTCAACATTCATGTTGCATGAACATTAATAAGCATCTCATTTAAATCACCTGGTTATTATCATTATACAATTTTGTTAAAAATAACTTTTACGAGGTCAAAAAAAATTTCGGGATAGATCTACTTGCCTAATGGAAATTCAACTCTATGTTCAACTTGGTTTTATGCTGGAGTTATACTTTTCAAGATATGAACTTAATGAGAAAAATCTGCGAATAATGATGCGTAAAATATTGAAAATTTCATCAAAATCGGACAAATAATGACCTTGGAATGAATGTTTTACGACGTATGAAATCAGGTGAATGAAGACAGGTTCTCCTTTTCTCTGAACGTCGTCATTTTTGATGACGCAATCATGATGACGTTTTAGCCTTGGCACAGAGCTGACGTAATTTCAACTGTTCCGTGGCAGCGAGAGGGTTAAAAGTGAATAGATGTGAAGGTCCTAACCGTCATTTGTTAGTTGTTAAGCAATTGCAAGACCTACTCCACCAAGCCATCTGAGTGATATAGACGAAAGGGTTAAAAATCAGAAATATCTTACGCACTGTCACACCTGTGTATAAAAATCGTGTTTATAAACACAAGATTGTCCAGATGTGCCACTTTATCTTTGTTGGCGTATATGGTCCGTCGGCGATATAGTAGCAGTGTTTATAAACACGGGTCAGTCTATTCTTACACATAGGCATTAAACTGTCATCGAATACGTATATTTACGCCTTCATACGTTGATTAGTTAAACTTCTTTATACATGATCCCTTTTTTCATATGTGGACTCTTGTGTGTTTATAAACACTCTGCCAAGATATAGGCAAACAACATTGACCTTTCCGTGTGACCTTTCATTAGGAATATTCATATAGCTGAATCCACTCAATACATGAGTAGCATTAGGATTCGCAGTTATACATATACACATTGCCCATGATAAGTGTTCACAATATATAGACAAAATATACATGCGTAATACCTATTACTTTAATTTATTCGTCCATATGAATATTTGAATGAAAGGTCAAGCGGACAGGTCAATGTTATTTGCCTTTATCGCTATTTATGTGTACAATCAATTTTGACCTGGCCGATTAACCTTTAATTTGAAAAATAGATCGGATTAAGAGCATGTGATCCAGACAGCAAAGACAGCCTGTTTTCTTGCCATAAACACTAGGTACATATACGTAGTATTTTTATCATCTATCCGGAATACTTAACTTTTTATAGCCCTATAAGTTACACAATGAATATGTCTGTTTGAATACCAAAGATACTGGTCAAAATGCCAGAGAAATCATTGCGCACTGTATACACAGTCAAACCTGCCATAACGTCCATTTCTATATAAGTTCTCAATGTTTTATTTTGTCTTTTTTTACTCTTTGACTGTCCCTGTTTTCTGTTGGTTTGTCAAGTATTTTTATTGTCAATTCTGAATATATTTAGGTTTCAAGGTTATTATTTTGTCTTCTTGGGTTTTTTACCCTTTCACTAGATCCGTTTTGATGTTGGCTGTTGCCAAGTAGTTGTGTTTTTCATTTTTCATTTTGAATATTGTTTGATTTAAATGGGTTTTTTTTATTTTGTCATGTTGCCTTTTCGCTCTTTCACTGAGTTTGATATCTGTTGTCTATTCTCAAGTATGCACTTTTTCATTGACCGTTCTGAATTCTGAATATTTATAGGACTCATTTTTTCATTTTGTTCTACTCTATTTTCACTCTTTCACTAAGTCTGTTGTCTGTTAGCTATTGTCAAGTCATGCTCTTCTGTTTTTCAATTTTTGATCTTAGATCTCAATGCTTTTAATTAGTCTTGTGACTTTGTTCACTCTATCACTGCGTCTGTATTCTGTTGGCTACAGTCAAGTTCGTGATTTTTCATTATCAATTTTGAATCTTTATATTGTTTTTATGTTTGTATGCAATGTACTGAGTGCTGAAATGTCGATCGCCATAAAAGATGCCACAAAAGAATGCTGCTGGTTATTTTTTCAAAACAATACAATAAAGAATTTGTGACTAAATAAAAACAAGCATACCAATCCATGTGCCAATCAAAGTAAATACGTTTAAAAAACTGGCAATTTAAATGGAGCATGTGAACTTCTACCAGGGAAGTAAGGACTATGGACCCCTAAGGATATCTTGAACTAAGGTGGCAATAAATAGTATTTTCAGATAAACATTGTTCATCAAAATTATCTGCTTCTCTTAATTTTTATTCTATAAAAAACCCAAAAGACTATTGCCTGTTGTGGATTTGGTAAACTGCGTTCTGTTTCTATTTTTTTGTCATTTCAACATCTTAAAAATATTTGGATTTCAAAATCCTGGTCGGAGCACTTTGATGAGGAATTTTATTCCAAAGCTTTTGTCTGGTACTTAAACATTAAAACAGGTTGAGTAATAATTATTTAATTGTAAAACAGCCAAAACAAGAAAGGCCAAAAACATAATAGGGCCACTGATCCTGACTTGGGGTCTTGAGTAAATGTTCAGTGATGGGATATAAAGTTTTTACTATTAAATCTGCTTGTCTTGTTTATGGTGTATTTGTTTTAAAATTAATACGCTATGGTAAAATTTGTTTCCACTATGGGAACTTTATACAACAAAGCAAGCTGTTTGCAAAAAATATGTTGACACATGGGTACTGTAAGCCTAGACTTTTAAAGGCCCTCAAAAAGTTTCAAATTTATGGTCGTCATCACACTATCACAGCTCTCAAAAGGATTTACAGTTCTCACCACAATATCGATGATGAGTATGATGTCGCTGTAGCTTAAAATTACCCTGGACATATATGATTCCCATAGTTCCATTTTTCTTTCATTGCCAAATTATTATTACACACTTGGCGAGTGAAGCTAGGTAAACAGCGCGTGATTTCCCTTCGGAGCACTCGGCCTCACTTCTCTGGTGGAACTTCACTTGTTTAACCTAAATTGCCAGTTTCATTTTTTTTTACCTTGCTTTAAATGGATATGTATGTTTGTTTTTTATTGATGCGACTTGGTACATAATGGTAAATTATCTCGTAAAAGTTATCTCTCATTGCTTTGACTTGCATAACAAGACAAGGTTTAAAGATATTGCAGAGATGAAACGATTGAATCTGTGTCAAATTAAAGTGAACAAATCATACCACAAATTATAATTCGTGTAAATTAGCGTGGACCTGAATCAGCGTAAATTTTATGGGTTAATTTATGGACTAAGCGCTTTACATTTGACAGAAGGTTTATTATCGCTTTTGCATCATCACCATAACATAAGTATCAACATTGTTAATCAGACTTATCTGCTTCTTAAATATTAAAATGCCTGTAACAGTTAAGCTATGTTTAATTTTTTTCAAAATATTGTCCTAGATGAATGTGGTAAAATCAATGTTTGTTGCTCTATTTTTCTTATTTCAACATCTTAAAAATATTTTGATTTTCAATATTTTGGTCCGACCGCTACTGATTAGAAATTTTATTTGGACAATCTAGTTCGTAAAATTATAACAGTTTTAGATTTAGACACAAATTTACGCCACAAAAATAAATACATCTACAGTCTATATTTTATTTGTTAAAAAGCAATATATAAATTACATTTTATGTGTGACAAATATTGGTGAACTAACCATACTGCCTGTTGAAATATACAACAGTCAAGATTGATTCACAGCTTATAAAGAGTCAATGTTACACACACACACACACACACACACACACACACACACACACACACAGAGAGAGAGAGAGAGAGAGAGAGAGAGAGAGAGAGAGAGTACTTTCTAATCAAAATTATTAAAGATAACAGTATTACTATTAGTAAATATGTCTAAATCTTGAAAAATGAACTCCTTAAATGATTAAAAGGGAAATTCTTGCTATGGGTCATTTTGTAGTTTTTCAAATATTTTCTAAATACAATGTATCAATTGGCAATTCACTCTGTGATTAATTGAATGCGTTAAATATAAAGAATATTTACCTTATATCGAGACGTCACGTTGACATTTTCAGTGCGTTTAGGTCAAGGAGGGTCATTTAACGTGCCACATCTGCCGAGAGCTTTGTGAAAGAATAGTCACTACTTATTTTAAATTTTTGGTCAGACCGGGTCTGGTTTCAAAACCGCGGCCTTCCACTTAACGACCGAACACACTACCGCTTAGATACCATAGGAGTCAGTTTCTTTTATGACACAATACTCTAGTAAATACTGCGGAAAATACTCCAAATTTATGATATTCGCCGTCCAAGCATTTAAGATGTATCAGTTAATAGGGCATGTCCATTTGCAATGTCCTACATGGCCCGAGTCCCTTCCTTTCCTAGTCTATGTCACCTTCTATTATACCACAAAAACACTGATACACGCACACTTAAGTAAATAGTAAATCTACTTTCAATTTCTATACATCACACAAATACATCTGTAATTTTTTTGGTCGGCTACTTTCAAATTAAATCAATTTAACTTAAACAAAATATTTCCGTATATATAGAAATAAAAAAAAACACAGCACATCAGTACATGTCATAATAGCATGATCCCAATATGGAAGGCAAAGTAAAACGTTTGAGTTCTAGCTCCAGTTTCACAAACCTTCTTTAACTAAGATTTTGTACCACGGCCGTATTGGTAGAGTGCTCGCTTCGTAGATGTGGAATCGTGGGTTCAAATCGTGACCGGTTTGACCCAAGTCTTGAATTTTGGTAGCGATTGTTATTTTAAATAAATAAATAAATAAATAAATAAATAAATAAATAAATAAATAAAATTTAAAAAAGGTGGAATTTAGAATTTTATATTTTAGTTGTATCATGTTTACCATACATGTTAATAATGTATCTGGAGCACGGTGAACATACCACTTCCATACTGTGCAATGTACAGACGATGTTTGAAATGTGTGTTAATAATGTAGCTGAAGCACGGTGACTATACTACTGTAGTCCTGTGTAATGTACAGACGATGTGTTTTATCGTCAAAACTAATCAAGTCTGCTTTAGTAAGTATATCCTTGTCCTCAAATATTGTTTTTTGATACTTCCCATCACGAGTCAAGAGAACAATTTTTGTCCAGGCTGCAACAAGTAAGCAGTTATGAAATGTAATCAAACCAAAACTGGACGGAATAATCCTCTGCCATTTCAGCTTACCATCGGTTGAAATACAGTGCACATTACTGGAATCTGAAAAGTATATGTCATTTGTTTCAGGATCAATACAGACATAACGACTAGGTACACAATTTGGAATTTCCTTTATTTGGTGTAAAACGTTACCGTCAATGGATAACACTAAGATTGTTTCATCATAAGTTACTACAAACACAGATCCATTAAATGAAATTCCTCTTGTTTTTGATTTTAATTCAAAATATTTTGATTCTTTAAATATAGATGACTGCTGAATAGAATAAAACAATACTTGTCCATAACAGAGAACGGCGACGGTGTCGTCTGTAACTCTTGTAAGTCCTTTACCGTAATTTGGCAATTTAACTTCACTCATCATTTTGATATCTTTTCCAAACAATTTTATTTTTTCATTCATAAAGTCTAACAACACAATTCTCTCTTGTGATAAAGAAGCAATTCCCCAAATTTCGCATTGTTTTTCGTCAGTCTCAGACGCTGCATTAAAAGTTGTTACAAACTCAGCTAACACTTTATCAATGTCTTCTCTTTCAACAGCTAGTGACTGTGATCTATTCTTCTTCTTTGACACTGCCGCTTGTGCGCGATCAAATCGATCATCTTCCGGTGAAATGTTGAAGCCTTCAAAATCTGATGCCAATTCCATGCTTTTGACTAGATCATGATGACCAGTTGTTTCAGCGAATTTGTCAGCCTCGATCGGAATACCGTATATGGTGTGATTTTTGGTTGCTTTCAGTTTCAGGTGGTGTACTTTGCACGTATCACAGTAGATATCCCGACATTCATGACATAAATAGGTCCCTTCCCGCTTACCTTTACCAGTAAGATTACACGCAGAGCATTCTGGAGAGGAAGGTTTAACATTGAATTTTGAATCCGTTTTAGCATTTGAGATTTTTATTAACAAATGTTCTTTCGTAACTGGTATCACAGCGTGCATTGAGGAACATTCCATACAATATCGTTCTCTGCATTCTTTACAAAGTGTTAAAGCACTTAGACGCTTTTTATCCTGTAAACACGTGTCACATAGTACCGCATGTTTGGAGTCGGCCATCTTCCAAAAATTGTCATACCAGACTTTTTTTTAATTCTTCCTACAACGGAAAGATTAAAGAACCGTTATAATAAATGATTTTAAATATGAAATTATATGTTTGGGGTTTTGTCATAGTATGGCTTTTTTCCCGGTCAAGATGTAGCCGTAGTCATAGCCGTAACGTAACCCAGTGATATTGCAAGCACAGACCGATCAAGGTACCATAACCTTTTATGACCGTCATCATAATAGATGACTGTGCACACATTGTATTTGGCTTAGTATTTAACATCGAACTGTGTGTTTACACTTGCTTGATTATGACCGAACAGAATTGTCCAGTCAAAACACTTAGTATTTACAACATCCAATTTTAAAAATTAAATCAGCAATGATGATAAGTGTTTAAAATTAAATTGTCACACTACGCATATGCACCCACAAAGAGTTCGGTTGTAATTTTTTTCATTGTCTCATGCCATTTATAATTATTTTTAGGGGTCGACGCATGGTACACAAATTCTTTACTCGAAAAAAATGTTTTTGATTCTACATCAAGCATTCAATCAAATATATCTCGGTCATCTTTTTATTAGACTATGTTCAGTTCTTTAAACAAATAAATATCTACAGTGAAATGTCCCAAATAGTAGCAAATATGTAAAAGTAAGGTAATTTTTAATTCCTATTTAAAAGCTGTTTTGAAAAGATTTTCAAAATTACTAGTAACTAGAACTTTCTCTTGAGAGGCAAATAAAACCTGCACACCAGCATTGACCTCCTGACCCTTACCTTTGACGTATTCACATAAATGGGGACAAACGGTCTGATGTTTGTTTACATTTTTGCCAAGTTTGATCAAAATCCATCAATAGACATGGGAGGTATTAAGCAGGGACGATATTGGGACGGTGGGTCGCACAACCCGACGGACAGACAGACAGGGCTATACCTATATCGTCCCTAAACATCTTTTGCAGGGGGTGGCATAAACACCCTATTCCATTATCTGTCGATATAGCCATGATAGAAATGTCTCATTAATGTTTGCTAAGGCTATATTCAGTATTCAACCTAATAACCAAATGAAACTAGAACTGTCTCTTGAGAGCAAACAAACCCACCCAAATGTTTTCCTGAGACCTTGGCCTTTAAGATATGACTTTGGTTGAAGGTCATTACAGTCGTCAAAGATGCTATGAGATACGGCCCGGACACGATGTTACACAGACATGGTGATTTCTATATATCCCCTCAAACTAGTTTGTGGGAGGGGGGTTAAAAAAATGAAGTAATGTTCCTGTAACAAAACGACTAGTGGGATGATGTTAAATGATCTTTTGAAGAATAGTGTAAAAGTTTGAGTTTGGTTTTTTGGCAAGGTATTGCAATTTAGTAAAGTATAATTATGCAAGCAATGAAATAGATGGTTGACACACACAAATATTAAGAATGCAAAATGATATTAAAATCAGTTTTTATATTACATGTATAAAGGTTGCAAAGAGAGAGAGAGAGAGAGAGAGAGTCACAATTTAGCGTTTTAAATTTCTATACTATGAAAATCAAAAAAAGAACCTACCAATCAATGTCGATATCACAATCCCAACCCAAAACAAAGTAAAAAGATTGCAATTTCGGTTAATCAGCGAATTTCCACTAGGAAATGAGACGATAATTTTACATATCCGTCATGTTTACAATACTCTGTTAATATGACATATCATTCTGTTTGAGTGTTTTCCTTCAGTTTTATGAATGAAAGCAAGAAATAACTTGTTTACAATTCATAAAATATGATATTCTTGACTCTATTACTGAATGAATACACCCAGATGAAGCGTTATTTCTTAATAAAACGTCGTTATCAATTAAAACAGCTTATCAGTAAAAAAAACTTAAGTTTTAATTGAACCAATGTGAAAATTTTGATTTAAAAAATGCAAGGAATAAGGCACGAGTCGATATCAATGCTCGCTACATCAAGAAAACAGTGTATTGAGACTTCAAATACGGGGTCTAAACATTTCTACAAATCGACGAAAAATGAAAGAACATATGTTTAATCTTACCCGTGTTAGCTTCCAGTCCCTCAAAATGGCAGACGAGTTTTATTTACTTCCCTGTTTGCATATAACCACGACAACAGTATTACGTATACAAAACGTACTAACCTCGTGCATTTAAATACCCATGACACAGCTGAATACTTCTATCTAAAATACATAAGAAAAGTAAAAAAAAACTCAATGGAAAATGAATTAAATTTCATATATAAGAAAAGTCAATAGTAAATGAATTAAAACTACTTCATTCCTACCTGTGTTAACTTCCAGTCTATTGAAAATACATATGCGTTATTGTTATGCTACTGTATACAAAATATTTCTTGTCAGATTGAAGTTTAAATATCGTTTAAAATTCTGTTCTGTCGTTCTGTCGTCTGTCGATTACGTGAAAAAGTGTTTTTCCTCGGCGTTTCGTTTCAGTTGAAATCCAAAACAAAAAAAAAGCAATCCATGTCCAAACCACAATCTCACAGCGAAGTTAAAACTTTGAAGCTGGTAAATTACGTTTAACACGTGTACTTACACTTCGACAGTGAGGTTCGGTTCTCCGATTGTATCAAGGAACTTGTGAGCGACATGCATAAGCTAGAAGTATTGCACAACACATGTCTAAAACAATCAACAAAATATTTTGGTCCAACAAAGTAAGCAACAATAAACTGCTGAGAAAAAGTAACTGCAAATAATCAGCGTAGAGATCAAACAAAAAAGATTTAGATGGTTAAGGGATGTTTTTAGAAAGCCAGAACGCATACCAAAATAAGCACTTTTTGGACACTACAAAGAACACGAAAGCCAGGAAGACCAAAACAGACCTGGATAAGAACTATAAAGGCTGAACTGGAAGACATGGACTATCCTAAGAACAGGCACAAAGAATGGCAAAGGACAGGGTTAAGTGGAGGCAACTCTTTGTGGCCTTATGTCCGACCAGGGATGAACAGGTGGGTAGGTACTTACACTACGACAGTGAGGTTGGGTGTTTCGATTGTGTTAACGAACACGGGACACGATTTATGTGGCGGGTTAAATGTAGTATGGTGTTTAACGACTAAGTCAGGTCTCTTTCCCAATTATCGAGGAGGCCAGTAAACAACACACTTCCTTCCAGTTGTATTTCCAATATCAATTAATACATATGATGGAACCAGTCCCTCAAATTGAGAGATGGGATTTAATTCCATGTTTGTAATATCATTATAATATCAATATTATGTATACAATAAAATCAGTAAAAGACACAACGGTCGGTAATACAGTCAATCCTGTATATACAGCACACCTAAGGAAACGGTAAAAGTGGCCTTTATAGGCAGGTGGTCTTTGTATAGGTTTAATTAACTTGAATAATGAACAATTTGGATACAATTATACTGACCTTTAGATAGAGATGAGCTTTAAGGCAGGTTGGACTGTATTCCGTATACAAAGTATATCCAAACAACATTGACTTGTTTGTTTGACCTTTGATTAAAATAGCCATATAGGAAAATCCACCAAACACGAAGGTAATAAAATGATTCGCAATCAATACAAACACATGCAAATTTTCCTTTTTGAAAACATTATATAGAAGAAATAAACACGCGCCTTCCCTACACATGAATTTTACTCCTTTTTATGGATATTTAAAGTGAAAGTCAATCAGACAGGTCAATGTTGTTGACATGTACCCGTGAATGCGTCTATTCTAAATGCTTTAATTATAATATATATCATATGAATCTTAAACTTTAAAACTTTTACAATTGGTATATACAAAATTTAAGTCTAAGGCTCTCTGTTTGATTTTAATCGATCGTACCTATGTGCATTTACAGGGTCAACATAACTACGGTATAGATTAACCGATTTTATTTTATGTTTTGTAGATAAACATTGCTCTCGATCAAATGCTATAAAGTTTACTCTGCGTATGGGATATCGTGGGTTCGAACCGCTATTTGGTCTAACAAAGATTTCGGGTGATTGTTCTTACGGCAAAGAAATAAAAGCCACGATGTCCTCCGAAAGAGAGCTTAAAACCCTATTTCCCGTGTCAGGACGAAAGTGACATGTTACAGAACCCTCCCTACACATTTCCAAAAGTAAAAATTTTGCCTAAAGTTGATAACGTCTCTAGATAAAGGTGAAATGTTTTTCACTGGTACATAAAACCTCATTCAATTATATTGTGTCAACGAATTTGAGCATAGGCAACAACATTGACCTGTCCATTTGACCTTTTATTAAGAATATTCATATACAATGAACTCAACCAATACATGATTAGTATAAGGATTCGTAATTGACACATAAAAAATGCACGTTTCGTGTGGTGTAGACATGGACACCTGTGTGCCATATACATAAGTGCATTGGTTCATAATTAACATTCAAAATAAAAGGTCAAGCGGACAGGTCAATGTTGTTTGCCGATACACCTGGATTGTGTACGAGACTTAACATAGACTCATCACTATTAGTTATGGGCCATTCGGAAGCGACCTTAAAACCAATCTGATAGAAAGCTGTCGATAAACTGCATATATATAACTAATCTACAGCTGGTTACGCCTCAATGTAAGTGAATGGGATCTTGTGGTCCATCGGAAGCTACCTTAAAACCAATCAAATAGAAAGCTGTCGATAAGCTGCATATATAATCTAAAGCTGGTTACGCCTCAATGTAAGTAAATGGGATCATGGCGACTTAAGTGAATCATTCCTGACGTAAACCCAATGCAATCAATTAATTAATCACCAATTCAAAACATCAATGTTTTTGTCATTTTGAATAACTTGTCACTGATTTGGTCAATCAATCAATCAAATAAATTATACAATCAATCAATAATTATAATATTTCAAAAACAGATTAAACATAAGCTCTAGAGAGCTTTTTATTAAAGTCCTTGTAAGAGTTGTCTCTCTTTACCCTATGCTCAGGTTTGAGTTCTCTTAATCGCTTATCAAACCGCGAAAGTTAATTCGATAATCAACGACGTGTGCTGTCTCTTGAAAACCAATGTAGAAAAGTCAACATTAGCATAAATAGAATGAACACACACACATGCTCTCTCTCTCTCTCTCTCTCTCTCTCTCTCTCTCTCTCTCTCTCTCTCTCTCTCATTGGTTCGAACACTGACCGGGTCTGACACAAGACTTGAAAGTGTTTCGCCAAGCGGTCGGCATTACGAAATAAATGGCGGTTGGGGTGGTAACTTAAAATAAACGAGTGGTGCCAGGCCAGGATGGTGTGTGTGTGTTGTGTGTGTGTGTGTGTGTGTGTGTGTGTGTGTGTGCCAGACCAGGATAATGTGTGTGTGGTGCCAGGCCAGGGTGACGTGTGCTCAATGTGTTTAGTGCCAGTCTAGTGAAAGTTTGAGCAAATTGAAGTAACTGCATTGTAATAATAGCTATAGTTACTATCTTCATTGCAACATGAATCGATGATTTATATCCTAAGGCCGCTAATAATTCAAAATACAACAGGTCATAAGTGCACGGTCACACATTACTGTTCTATGAACAATGCTAAACTATATACTAACACTAAACTAATTCATGAGTGCCGAATCGACAGTTTTTCTCGACACATATGTCGCAGTTTCTATCGATGTTCGGCAGCTTTTCGATCACTAGCTATCCATATTTCGGCTATTTGGTAGCTGAGCTTCGACTTTCGTTAGCAAGGTGATAAATTGTTAAGCCAAGTGTCTGTACTGTATGCAGAATGTTACATCTACCTACGGGTGTCTTCACTAAGTGTTAAGTTCTATGATGTTGATGAAATCGGATTACCCGGAATAAGCCATCGACCTGCAAAACACAAACTTGCAAATCCCAGTGGCATTCGAACATAGCGGGAAGAAGATTTGCGATCAATTGTTTTCCACTAAGAACCACTCGACCACCAATTCCCCTTTTATAATAAGTGGTCTGTATATATTTATATATACATGTATATACATTTATATGTGTAACAGTGCTGAGCTAGTCGTGGTATTGTTGAGTTGTATATAGCCTTGGTTTTCACCTGGGAGGGCCGGGTTCGATCCTCGATTGGAACACTTGGTGAGGAAGTTGGTTTTTTCAGGTATTTCCTCCCTCCTGTTACTTTGGCGTTCAACAAAAACCCCAAGGAGGGGTTGTGTGTGAGATTTCCAAAGGAGGGAAATCGCAAGATAATAGGGGAGGAATGTAGCGGGGCTGAGCTAATCGTGCAGTGTTGTATATAGCAGATATAATAGAGTGATTTGCTGCCAGACTTTCTGGTCCGGATCTTTAAGCCTTGGTTTTCAGCTGGGAGGACCGGGCTCGAACCTCGATTGGGACACTTGGTGAGGAAGTTGGCTTTTTCAGGTATTTCCTCCCTCCTGTTACTTTGGCGCTCAACAAAAACCCCATAGAGGGGTTGTGTGTGAGATTCCAAAGGAGGGAAATCGCAAGATAATAGGGGAGGAATGTAGCGGGGCTGAGCTAGTCGTGCATGCTATTGTAGTGTTGTATATAGCAGATAAAATAGAATGTTTAACTGCCAGACTTTCTGGTCCGGATCTTTTAGCCTTGTGGTTAAACGCTCGTTTTTTACCTGGGTGGGCCGGGTTCGATACTCAACCGGGGCACTCGTTGAGGAGTGCTTTTTCAGGTGTTTCTTCCTTCCTGTTACTTTGGCGCTCAACAAAAACCCCAAGGAGGGGTTGTGTGTGAGATTTCCAAAGGTGGGAAAGCGCAAGATAACAGGGGGGGGGGGAATATAGCGGTGCTGAGCTAGTCGTGGTAGTGTTGTGTTGTATATAGCAGATATAATAGAGTGGTTTACTGCCAGACGTTCTGGTTCAGATCGTTTAGTCTTGTGGTAAAACGCGCCCTTTTCAACTCGGTGGACCGGGTTCGATCCTCGGTGAGGAAGTGAGTTTTCCCCAGGTGTTTCCTCCCTCCCGTTACTTTAGCGTAAAACAAAAACCCCAAGGAAGGGTTGTGTGCGAGCTTTCCAAGCTAGGAAGATAACAGGGGAGGAATGTAGCGGGGCTGAGCTAGTCGTGGCGTTGTAGTGTTGTATATCAAAAACAAACATACTAATCCATTAGTAGACATAATAGAGTGACTTACTGCCAAACTTTTAGCCTTGTGGTGAAACGTTCGCTTTTTACCTGGGTGGGCTGGGTTCGATCCTAAGCCGGGGCACTCGGTGAGGAAGTGGGTTTTTTTCCAAGTGTTTCCTACTATACCTTCTGTTACTATATACATGTAGATTTGCTCGATTGCTCTGTTGTTCTTCTTTCTTAGTTGCAATATAAGGCTGCGGTGGCCTAATAGAAAATACGTCAGTCTACAAATCCAGGGTCTCTAACCACTGTGAGTTTGAGTCAGACTACATGTGGAAAACTAAATTTTACTTGCCGTTGGCCTGAACTGGTTCACATGGTGTCAGTATAATGTTACAGGGGGACTGGCACAAATTTTGTGCGGCGTACTGTCTCTGTGAGCTAGCACGTTAAAGTCGCCCTGGGTGCGCGCTAGTACAAGGCAGACCATAAAACACACTCGCACTTCACATGCATACACGAACTTGTTCATAGATTAGTCCATATAGATTAATAAAATAGTTCTGGAATAGCTGAGCTGAAATATTGCTGATGCGACGTTAAGCAACATTCGACATTCAGTATTCTTAGTGGCAATGGCTAAAGCAAGAAACATGCATATGATTGTAAGAGACACATTACGTTTTTCACTTTCATATTTATTCAACAAAAACAAAAACAAAAAAAACTAATCTGCCCCTCCCAACTCCGTTAGAGAAACATAAAAAAATGATTCTTCACATATACAGATAAATGAAATACATAAATTTCGATTTGATAACAAAAAAAACATTTTGTAACCCTCACTTCGTTAGGGGGACACACCAAACTTCGTCAGGGGACATAATAAATAATTGTTCACATATAAATAAAACTTGTTTTGTTTTGATATATCTAGATACGATTTTGTAATACGCAGGTACTATTTTTGAATTAAGGGTCATCTAAGTAGGAAAAGTGAAAACCATTTGGTTGAAAAGCAAGAAAGAGGGGTATAATTATGAAATTACCTGCACAAGCGTAAAGATTTATAAAATACAACCGGAATTGATAATTTAAGAAATTTTGAAATATTTCGTGTTGGGGAAAATAGTTTACACCTTGTATAACAAACTTATTTAAAAAAATGAAAAGATATTAAGATAGTCAACGTCATAGAGCAGTGCAAAGGGACCAGAGTTTGTAAAAGAAATACGAGGTTTTTGAAAACTCGACAATTTACGGTTGAGGTTATCTACGATTTATTTTCCTTTTAAAAATGCGTGTACCAGGCGTGATATTTATAGTCTAAGGCCACTCTAATCCAAAATACAAGTCACTAGAAGCACTAAAAGTGCACGGTCACACAATACTGTTCTATTTGAACTGAGGTGAATATTGTTTGGTTTCAACAATGTTGAACTATATAAAGCCAAATATGCCTCAACATTAATCAAGTAATATACAAACTTCGCTTTTATAATCTTCCCTTAGATCGTTGGTAGCCTTAGAATATGAACTATCACGCCTGGTACACGCATTTTTAAAAGGAAAACAAGTCATAGAAAACCTCCACCGTAAATTGTCGAGTTTTCAAAAACCTCGTATTTCTTAAACAAACTCTGCAACCTTTGCACTGCCTTATGACGTTGAGTATCTTAATATCTTTTCATTTTTTAAATTAATTCGTTATACAAGGTGTAAGTTTTTTCTACAAGACGTGTATTTTTGCACAATTTCCTTTTAAAAAATGCAATAAATATTTTATAGACTCTTAAATTATCAATTCTTACCTTATTTTTATTTATAAATCTCTACACTTGTGTAGGTAACTTCATAATTATACCCCTCTTTCACGCTTTTCAACCAAATGGATTTCACTTGAATATTTCGTACTTACCCTTAATAGATACGATTCTGTAATGCATACGTACGATTATGCAATTCGTAGGCACGTTTTTAAAAAATGGTACCTACGATTTGAGAAAAAAAATTAGATTACGAAGTGGCACGAACAAGCTTTCAAATAATAGTTCTGTAAACAGTTTTTATTTTTGACATTTATTTCTATTTTATTTTTTGCGTTTTAAATTGTTTATAACATTGGGTCCCTTTCTGGCATGTTTTGTTCTGTGTCTTTCTGTTTTGCTTGAAGTCTTGCGTTTTCCCACATTGCAATTTTCCTTAATGGTAAACAAATGATCCCAGCTAAGGCCATGGTAGAACCGGATAAATAAAATGAAATGTCGTAATCACCTGTCTGATCGGATAGTGTTCCTGTCCAAAAAAAAGAGATAATAAATTGACGTATCTACGACCATGCCCGCAATGTTCCGACACTGGTCACCATCTTGGTACCAAAGCAGCGCCACGCGACTAATAAAGTTCTAGTGTCAGTGACATCTTTGAATATCACAATTCAGGCTGAGTTTTCATTATTTTTGCGTTTAATTAAAGCATGCTGGGCCTTTGTCGGAACATTGTGGGCGTGCCCGGCGATCCGTCAATTGGTTAAGTCTGTACATCCAATCAAAATACTGAATAATGCTTATATTTCGCTGTGGTTTTATTTTTGCTATATTCGCGGTGCCGTGTGTCAAATACCATTTCTTGAATTTAATCATAAAATACATTCAAAAAGGTTTATGGTAAGTGTATTCCCGCAATAATAAAACAACAGCGAAATTAAATGGGTATTACCAGCCCATTAATCTTGCTACAGTCGTTATCCTTTAACCAGATAAGACAGCGAAAATATGACACCGCTAATTAATATAATACACTAGTCATCGCCAAACTGTCGAAATTTGACACCGTGGAAATAAAACAATATACATTACTGTAATTTATATCAAAATAAAGAACACTGTCCTAAGTGCACTGCACCGGTAAAAAATTCTGCCGCTTCACCTATAGTTGGTGACGTATCGATAAAAGTGAAATATTATTGACTGGGACGTAAAATTCATTGAATAATTTGTCAATCAATCAATTAATCAATCTCCATTACAGAAATTAACATTTTGTAACGTGTTTATAGCAACAAGGTACGAAGGAACATTGACATATCGTCCTTGACGCCCGACGTCGAATTTTTATGTCTAATCCGACCCCCCCCCCCCCTCCCGACCCCAACTTTTTTCTCGATTCAATTGCTTAACGAATGAGGGATCACTTTGCTTTAAAATTGTATATGGATTTGACTGGTTATTTCGGTTTTATAGTAACTTTTGACTATAACCCAGTGACCATTTAAGTTGGGTTTTTTTTCAATTCTTTTATTTTATTTTTTTTAGCAAACCTGAAATATCATAATTCGACATAATTGTAATATAAATTCATAATACAATATTAAACAATATACATATTTTATGCATGGTTATTCAATACATGTACGTTCTTTTTTGTGTATATTCAAAGAAAATTGATAATGGAGGGGAATAAAAGCAATCTAAAGTTATATATGTGTTATATAGCACAGGACATAATTGATTTAAACCATTTAAGTTAGGAGTTTTATCACTGAAGCATTAGCTGTAAAGTGGCCTAAAGCATCAGTTTACGGATAGCGAGTGTTTTTCAACTAGGGTTTTTTCCACTATCCCAGAACTCGTACTTAATTTTATTATTATTATTAATTTATCATTATTTTTACATGTTTTATTAATACTACTAGTATTAATAACTTATCATAATAATAATAATAATAATAATGACCCTATAAATGAATAATAATAATAATTATTGTTATTATTATTATTATCTTACCTGCTATAGGTGATCCTATAAATGAAGACAATCCTTGACAAAGCACAACCAATCCAAAAGCACTGGTCAGTTTTTCTATCCCCATCAGTTCCACCATAATTATTGACCGCAAGGACACAAAGGCAGCTACAACAACAAATACTGTTATGTCATATACCATTTTTTGAATGTATTTTATGATTAAATTCAAAAAATGGTATATGACAATTATATAGCAATATATGTCTCAAATCGAAATTAGACGACAAATCCAGAGGTGTTAGCGTGCAATAAATATCAATATTTGCACGCCGCAAACTTCCGGTTCCGGTCCGAGATTTCCCGAATTCATTTTTCATATACCACTTGGTACGTGAAACTGTCGTATGTAGAATGGCTGGTGGATACGAAATCTATAACGAGTTCCGGACAGAGATAAGAAAATTCCAGGGGAGTAGTAAGATATTTTACTGCCGAGTTTGAGATAAAATATATGACCCTCGGTTTAAGTCTCATCCGAAAGGCTATCTGATTAACGGAGCTTTTAACAGCTCTAGTATGAGCAGGAGATGAAAA